>VZQC01008130.1:202470-287716 GCA_009823505.1 Rhizomys pruinosus
TGAATTTGTTCCTTCCTAATGTGCCAACACTCATAGTTTGAAAATGCTGCTTTAGAACAAATGTCTAATCTTTCCTGAAACTCCCAAGCAATTCTGAGGCACACTGCAATCCCACAGGTGAATACTAGTAATGGTATCTGGGACTAAATGATACAGAAGAAAACCCAGCAGTTTCCAGAAGGAGAAGCCAGCTTTAGTTTGGCTTGATTTTCCCGAAGATCTGAGAAGAAATCTCAAAGCTTCCTCAGAAAGAGAAAATTGAATTCACTAGTTATGAGCTCTGAGTATCTTATTAGGTAATACAAAGGGATTTCGCGTCGGGCGTGGTGGCGCACGCCTTTAATCCTAGCACTTGGGAGGCAGAGGCAGGCGGATCTTTGTGAGTTCAAGGCCAGCCTGGTCTATAGACTGAGTTCCAGGACAGTTGTGGCTACAGGGAGACCCTGTCTCGAAAAGACCAAAAAAAAAAAAGGGGGGGGGGGGAATTTCGCAACATATCTCTCCCCTACATTTGAAATCAGCCTTTCTTGAGCATAAAGTCTGTCCATGTAGTAATCAGTAGTATGTCAAGTTATGGGCAAAGACATCAATGATCCTTCTGGGAGACATCTCATGCCAATTCAAGAGTTGGCACTTGTGAGCATCACCGAAGGGCCTGTCCATTCCATTACATCTCCAGCATCTTTCCAGCAACTGTAATATATTAAGTCCTTTCCTCCGAGACAATTAAGAAAGCTCTAGGGAATCAGCCAGAGCAGGCAGTTGTTGCTATGTGATTGTTTTGCCAAGAAGCAGGGAAAACAAGTGAGCTAAGCAGTTCAGAAGGGGAGATGTACGGAGGCCCGTGGCAGCGTCCCCACAGCTGCCTCTTGCCCCTTCCCTGCCCTCACACACCCCGCACAGCCCCAGTACCTCCCCACAGCTGGCCAGTGCCTGAAGTTCTAAAATTACAAGATCGTATCGTATATGTGTTCGGCACTTTGAACCCTTGGAGGAGGACTTGCTTTCGATTTCATGAGTCACTGTCTCTTTAGTCACTTGCTTTGTGCATTCCCACAGTGGAGGGCTCACCAGCAGAGTCGAAGCCACACTTACCATTACTTAGTAGATGATTTAAAAATTGTTAGTATACAGAGAGCTTACATGTAGACTTTTCACAATATTTTATTTTTTATTCTATGTGTATGAGTGTATTGCTTGTATGTGTACAAGTGCACCTCTGTATATGTGCAGAATCAGAAGAAGGCCTCGGATTCCCCTAGAACTGGAGTTACGGACTGTAGTTAGGTGCCATGTGGGTGCTGGGAATTGAACCCAGGTCCTCTACAAGATCACTCAGTACTCTTAACCACTGAGCCACCTCTTCAGCAGAATTTTTTTTTTTTTTGAGACTCTCTGTAGCCCCAGCTGGCCTGGAATTCACTATGTAGGACAGGTTGGCCTTGAACTCATGGAGATCTACCTATTTCTGCCTCTTAATCTCCTTTAATCTCTTCTGGTGAGATTAAAGGTTGTACCAACACACCTAACTGCAGATATGTTTATTTTTTGTTTTTTATGTGTATGAATGTACTGTCTGCATGTAGGTTTGTGCACCAGTGTCGTGCAATGCTGCGGAGGTCAGTAAGAGGGTGGTCTCTGATTTCCTGATGGAATGGAAAGTGGTTTGTCTAGACGCCATGTGGGTTCGCTGGGGGATCGAACCCAGTTCTCTGCAAGAGCAGTTGGAGCATCTTAACCGCTAGGTCAATCTCTCCACCCACAGATCATGTTTTGTTTGTTTGTTTTTTAAATTTTTTTTTTATTTATCCGTATGTGTCTAGGAATGTATTGTTACTGTCAAGTAGTAGCACACGTGACTGCAACGCCAGCAGGCCAAGGGCACGTGGTCTCCCCTGGACTGGAGTTCTCCTGGAAATTGGAGTTTTCAGACGGCCTCGGCCGCTAGGTGGTGCTGGGGATCGAACCCGGGTCCTCTGCAAGCGCGGTCGGCGCTCTTAACCGCATAGGCCATCTCTCCAGCCACCACGATATGTTTTTTAAACCATGGGTCTAACTCCATTTTCTGGGCCTCGATGGGACACAGGCATGCACATGGTCTATGTATAATATATACTATATATATATATATATACTGAAAATACTCACTAAAAACATTACGTGATGTGTATCTCTTCTAAAATTAAAAAACATAAAGCACTTTAGATATTTCAATTTAGGCTCAGAGAGTTTAAGTAACTTGCTTAAGATCCCTTGGCTGATGTTTTGCTTAACTGAGATTCAGTATCAGACTCTCTAGTTTGGAGTTTCCTCCCTCCTTCCTTATTCCTCCAGATCTCGTGCTGCACTCCTCTTGCCCCGTTCTGATGTCACTCACATTTTACTCCTTCGTTTTGCTCATTGTTTTTATTGCTTGTGAAAATCCCCAGCTGCGTTCCTATTTGCTTGTTTCTCGTTTTTTCGCCCCATGCCTGTCGTATGCTGTCTACGCGTTCTGGTGCACCGACTTCCTTAGGTGCATCTGCTCTTTACTATCTCCCTCTTTCTATCCTTCCTCATTGGCGCATCGTCATCTGTTTCTAACAGATTTTGTGGTTGCTTCCGACATGTACCTATATTTCACTTTTATTGGGTTCTCTAAGGTATTTTTCAATCCTGTTTCACCGGCTCTCTCTCATCCCCTGCATGGCATTAGTTTACCTCCCCAGTTTGTCCTATCGCTAGCTCCTTTCTGTTTTTGCCTTATGGCTTTCTTTTTGTTAACATCCGTACTACATGTACCAATTTGTATTTTTGATTCTCATTGTATGCGTCATCCAGCCCTGCCGACTAGACTCTTTTCTGTATAGTCTTCAGTGGCTACTCGTTTTTAAACACCCCTAATTTATAAACAATTTATTTATATACTGTCGCTCTATATGGTTTTCTGCTTGCATTGTTATTATTTGTTGCCTTCACCATGTGCTTTGTCGCTGCATCCATGCCACAACCACGCAGTGCCAGATGGAGTCCCTTGAGCCCCCCTGTTGTTATAACCCCCTTGCCTTTTCTTGTTAGCTTGTCCCTCTGGCACGCTCGTTGCGATCTTACTTTTGAGCTCAGGTTCTCCCCTCCTGCAATGACTGTTATGACAATGCTCCTTTACAACCACGCTGAGCTCATCTCTCCTTTATTACTCAGGCAGATCGCTATACACTGGATACGTGTTCTTTTGTGGGGTTATACCTTTGGTCTCGATTATGCCTTGCTTATTACTGTACAAGGCCATCGGTTGATCTTTCATAAAGCAAAATTCATAATGATTAAACCATTAAATACATCTATTCCAAATAAATAAATAAATATTTCTAAAAATAAATAAAATCAGGCTGGAGAGATGGCTGAGTGTTTAAGAACACTAGCTGCTTTTCCATTGGATATGGTTTGGTTTTCAGCATCCACCTGGTGGCTTCTCTTTGTAACTCCAGTTCCCATGGATCTTGTCCCCCCTCCTGCCCTTGGTCTATACTGCATGCATATGGTATCATTATACACTAACACTATGGCACACACACATACATATGAAATAAAAGAAATAAATCTATTTTTGAAAAATAAATAAATCATACCAAATAAAAATGGACATCTCAGGTGAGATGTTGATGAAGCACACCTTTAATCCCAGCACTCAGAGAGCAGAGGCAGGTGAATCTTTTGTCAGTTTGAGGTCAGCCTGGCCTACATTTTGAGTTCCATGGTATCTGTCACACTGCTATGGGCATTGTAGACATAAATGGACACTACACAGTAATTTCAGAAAGCCACTGGAAAGAGTATTTGTTTGGCAGTGAAACTGTGTGTTAAACACTGCACTGAACTCTGTGGTATTTGCTGATTGGCACAACCCCTGCCATCTGACTTGGCTTCCCTTACTGACAATAGTCACAGGGATTAGCCCAATTCAATGGGTGCCTGCTCTCCCTGGCTCACAAGAGCTTTCTCTTGAGCTCCAGGGTCTCCTGGCAATGAGAGGCAGCTAACAAGGCCGCAGTATTCTGCCAGGGTGAACACCACCCTGGGGAAAAGGGAAGCAAGCCAAGCAAGGGTCTCTGCTCGAAAGTGGCAGCAACCCCAGCACTCGTGAAGAGATGGGGAATGGATAAACCTACTGTGGTGTAATTACACAGTGGAATAGTATTCAGGAAGAAATGGAGATAAACTTAACACACAGTGAAAGAATCCAGACACCCAGAATAGGTAATCCATGGAGACCTCTGGAAACTAAAGCAGATTGGTGGTTGAGGTGGGAGAAGAGAAGGTGGAGAAGCACTGATTAATGAGTACAGAATCTCTTTCTGTCGTGATGAGAATGTTCTGGAACTGAGTGACTGGAGGTAGTTGCACAATGTTCTAAACGTACTTAGGGTCACTGATGATTAAAAGGGTGTCCTTTTATGTTATGTGTTTTATCACAATTAGTAAAAATGATAACCATCAGGGCTCTGCTGATGACTCAGCGATGGTCCCCTGGGAGGAAAGGGCAGCACACCTCCCCTGAATGCCCAAGACTGAGAGGTGGGCCTCGCACTGAGGAGGCAGGACAGGAAAGGTGGTTCTGGGCTGGAGGGAGTTGATGGTGAAACATGACTCAGCCCAGCCTTTTTAGGGGGTGTTTGTGTGCTAGGGAACTGAATGTGTGGGTGGCTTTGATAAAGATTGCAGTGACATCAGCAGGAAGCCCATTGACCCGGGAGGGAGTCTCAAGATCTAATGGTGGCTTGAAGAATCCGATACCTTGCCCCCACGGCCTCCCCACAGTGGACCGATTGGCAAAGTTGGGGAGCAACTCCCCTCTAGATGAGCCTCGTGACATCTATCTGAGCTGCCTTTGCTCATTTCCTATAAACGCTGGGTCCTGGCTGTGGGTTCAAGAGCAGTAGAGAAGCAAGCTGTCCTTGGGCAGCTGAAAGAGACCACTGTCAAGACTCTGACCTTGACATGTAGCATGTGACTTCACCAGGCCCACATACTAACTCTGGTATAGGGAACTCTTCCCAGGATATAGAGCTGTGGCCTCATCTTAAATGAATGGAGCTGATCAAGTAAAGGAACCCACAAAGTGGCTATCTTTGATGGTTTATCCCGAGAGCCATGTGGGTGTTTCCGTGACAACTTCTTTGTTTTTTTTTTTTAATTTTTATTATTATTATTTATTTCTGTATGTGTATGAATGTACTGTCTGCATGCAAGTCTGTGCACCCGTGTTGTGCAATGCCGCGGAGATCAGAAGAGGGTCTCGGNCACTTGAACCTGCAGCTAGGACAGGGAGGTGGGGCCTCCTCCACCCCCACCTCCCTCACATGCCTGGTTTCATGCTCTTCTGAGTACTGTGTTCCCTAACAACACAGGAGCTTAAGCTTGTGACTTGGATCATTGTGGTAGACCAAGCTACTTCAGTTGCCTATCTGTAAAATGGGCATTCTACAGCCTACCTTGATTGCCACAGAATATGTACAAGTCCTTCATTACTGGATGGAGAGATGACTCAGGCAGTGAAGTGCTGACCTTGCATGCATGAGGACTTGAGTTTCAACCATAGAGCCCACTTACAAAGCCAGGCATGGTGCCACACGCCTCCAATCCTAGCACTGGAGAGGAAAAGACAGTTGATCTCTGGGACTCATCTGGCCAGCCTTCCAGAGTTGCTGACCTCCCGGTCCTAGTGAGTAACAGACCCTGTCTCAAAAAGTGGATATTGTCCTCTGGCTTCCACACATGCACAAGTGCTCCCACTCACCCCATCCAGACACACACGGACATATACCCCAACACACAAACACACAGTTTCTCACCACAATGGGTGTTTTGTAATGGAAAGTGCTGAGGGAGGAAACCCTGTGAAATACATGCCATAGGAGGGCTCCCAACAACGCACCAGCGCTTAGGCCCTGGAGTTCACACACCGCTGGGAAGCTTGGTAGAAATGCAGTCTCAGGCCCTGCCCTGGGAATCCATGAAACTCCAAGTTTGACCACCATCAAATGTGTATTCCATGGCTCTGCAGCAGGGGTCAACCAGCTGTTTTCTGTTAAAGGGCTAAGCACTTATAGCCTGAGGTATCTATTGCAGAGACACAACTGGACCACTGTCACTGGAAACAGAGGCAGCCGGACAGTGGAGGAAGTGCCAGAGGTGACCATGTCTCAGATAAAATCTATTTGCGAAAGCTGGCGAAATGGGGACTGTTGGCCTCTGGAGGCCTTCCTGGCTGGAATTGTGGTTTTTGGGCTGGAGACTCGAGGCTCACTATGGCCAATGGGCTTCATTTCCAAGCCCTCTGGCCCCACCTCTAGTCCTGTGGGCTCTCCCTCAAGGGTTCTAAGCGATGCCATCAGCATGTAGGTGATGGCGCTTTCCTGCTAGATCTTCAGGTTTGCTCTTCTCTAGGGGCCAAGAAGAAGGGGAAGAGCCCCCTGAAGCACACAGAAGTGTTCTGCGCCATCCCCTCCCGCTCACTCCTCTCCCCCAGCTATTACCACAGCTTTGGAGTCACAGAGAACTACGTGGTGTTTCTGGAACAGCCTTTTAAGCTGGATATCCTCAAGATGGCCACCGCATACATGCGGGGAGTGAGCTGGGCTTCCTGCATGTCGTTTCACAGGGAGGACAAGGTGAGGCCAGCTTGCATATCTATCCCACCTCAAGAGCACTTGAGGGGGTGACTACCCTGTAGGGAACTACCTTACAGTCTCTATGGAGGCAGCTGCCAACCTTCCAGAGAGTTCTGCAGTTGAGACATGTTCATTAGCCTGGTCCTGACTTAGGACACCTGTTCACACAACACACTTCCAATAGAGACAGTCCTGGGAATGGGATGTAACCTTGGGAAACCCAGGTCTTCCAAACATTCCCAGATACACAGCCACCGGGGGACCTGTCCTCATCCTGAGTTGTAGCTGGACCCCCATATAGCTGCCACCAGCCATTGGGAAGGTCCCTTAGAGCCTCTGTTATCACTATGCTATGGTGGGGGAATAGTGGGTGCTGGAAGCTGCTTAGACATCAGAATGACACTGAGTTCCAGATACTCAAGAGGAAACATTTCCAGTTAGAGATATGTGAGTGCTCTGTGTGTGCGTGTGTCTGTGTGTGTGTGCATGTGTGTCTGTGTGGGCATGTGTGTCTGTGTGTGGGCATGTGTGTCTGTGTGTGTGCATGTGTGTCTGTGTGTGGGCATGTGTGTCTGTGTGTGGGCATGTGTAGAGTGCAGGTGCCCACAGAGACCAGAAGAAGGCATTGGGTCTCCTGGAGCTGGAGTTACAGGCAGTGTTTGGGAGTCACCTGATAAGGCTCCTGGGAACCCAGCTCGGGGTTTGCAAGAACAGTGTGTGCTCTTAAACACGAACCTTCTCTTCAGCCCCTGTTGTTTCTTATTTTTAAACTTTTTTTTCCTTTCAGACAGATGACCTTGAACTCTTTTTTTTCTTTTGTCTTTTTGAGACACGGTCTCCCTGTAGCCCCAGCTGGCCTGGAATTCCCTCTGTAGATCAGGCTGGCCTTGAACTCAGAGATCTGCCTGGCTCTGCCTCCCAAGTCCTAGGATTAAAGGTGTGCGGATGGAGGCAGGAGGCTTGTGTAAAGGGAAGCTGTTCTCCAGTCAGTTCACTACACCTGGCTTATGTGGTGCTGGGCATGGAACCCAGGGCTAGTGCATGCTAGGCAAGCACTCTACCAACTGAGCCACATCCCCAATCCCTAGATTGTTAAATGCTTAGATGCTGCCTAGGACACAAACACTCGATAAACAAGCTGTAGCCATCAAGCAAGCATGGCATTACTGTGCACGTCTCTATTCACAGTGTCTAGCACAGTATAGGAGGAAGCAGATACTTGGGCGGTTGGTATGAAGTGGAACTGTGGTTCTGCCATTCTCTGTGGACAACCTAGAACTGTGCTGTTTCACATAGTAGCCACCAGCTAGCAACGTGGCAGCCAGTACAAACCAATGTGTGTGATGAGTGCAAACCCAGCATGTGCTGAAGACTTAGCACACAAAACAGAGGGTGAAATAGCTCCTCAATAATTCCCCTTTGTGCTGAGTGTGGTGGTGCACGCCTTTAATCCAGCACTTGGGAGGCAGAGGCAGGAAGATCTCTGTGAGTTCAAGGCCAGCCTGGTCTACAGAGTGAGTTCCAGGACAGCTGGGGCTACAGGGAGACCCTGTCTCAAAAAGACAAAAATTAAAATAAAATAAAAATAAAATTACACATGTGACTATGCTGTATTTGTATAAGATGGCACAAATCTAGAATGTTCTCAGCATACTATTAGCATCGCAAATCCTCATATAACCTCATTTATACTCAAATGTGAGGTGAGCTTTGGGGCTATGGATAACTTACTGAGAACAGTGATTTGTTGAGAATCAGAAGTACCTTCAGCTGGGGCTAGAGGGGTAGCTCAGCAGTAGAACACTTGCCTGTCATGCACAAGGCCCTGGGCTCATCCCTGGTGCTGCAAAAATGATGATGATGATGATGATGATGATGATGATGATGATGATGATAATTTCACAAAATGCTAGTACATCTAGTCGATTTGTGAAGGCTTTTCCATGCAGGGTGGTGAGGTAATGTGTGGACATGAGAAGGGGACACAGTAAATGTCTGTGGGCTTTTCCCAGGTTCGCTGTGATCCTGAGATCCAAGAACTGCATCAGTGGCAGAAGAAGCTGCGTGAGGACCAGCACATCCGCCAGCAGGTGAAGACGTTCTGGACCAAGCAAGAGCAGAAAAGTGAGTTTCCGGGTTCACAGTCCCGAGTCCATTCAGGAAAGGCTGACCCTGATCCCAGGCTCAGGAGGGGTGCTCTGAGAGGCTTGAGAACTGCAGTGTGTGTGTGTGTGTGTGTGTGTGTGTGTGTCTGTCTGTCTGTCTGTCTGTCTGTCTGTCGGAGAATGGTGCATATTAAGATTCTGCGCTCTGGAATGACAGTTGACAGGATGTAATCACACAGCCATTTCCCTCCCCCTGGGGACAGCTCTGTTTCACCTGTGTCTGGGGGGGTTATTTTTCAAACTATGAGATGTATGAATGACCCATTCATTATTTTGGACACACTATGTGAAGTGGCATAATGCTCAGATTCTCCTAACTGGTCACTGTGTCTGAACTTTGGTGGGATTTTATTTTCCTCCTCTTTCATTGTAGGTAATTAATATATCTGTTTGAATGGGCCAGGGACGCCCAGGTAGCTTATAAATGTTATTTCTGGGTACGTGGGGGATGGTGTAGGGGAGGCAGAGCAAGGGACGAACGCAGGAGCCCGCAGGCGAGGTGGGGATGAGATAAAGACACGGGCACAGAAGGGGAGAAGAGGGGGCGGCAAAAGAGCACCAGTAAACCAGTGCCCGTGACGATAAACCTCAGCGCAGAGCGCGAGCCGGCGCGAAAAGCAGGGGGAGGGGGAAAGTCCAACGGACGATCATGCACAGTAGGGATAAAAAGAAAAAACAGTTCCAAAAAAAGGGTGGAAGCCAGAAACCCTGCCACAGTTAATGTGCTGGCACCCATCGGCTAATTTCCAGAACAAAGAACACACAAAACAAACACAAAACATAAAAAAAAAAAAAAAAAAAAAAAGCCACCCCCCCCCCCCCCCACTGCCACTGCGAGCTCGGAACCTAGAGAAGGGGGTGAGGAGCTCAGAGAGCGGGGAGCCAGAGCCCCGAGGGGATCCATTCAGCCCAGGGGTGAAGCCAATAACCGGAATCCAGAGGCAGAAGACCTGTTGCAGACACACAGCCAGGTTCATTCCCGCCCCACCCGGAGAGGGCCAGCCATTAGGCATAGCCCACAGCTCAAATTCAAATCCAATTTCTTGAAAGCCGTCACAGACNTGATGCTCAGATTCTCCTAACTGGTCACTGTGTCTGAACTTTGGTGGGATTTTATTTTCCTCCTCTTTCATTGTAGGTAATTAATATATCTGTTTGAATGGGCCAGGGACGCCCAGGTAGCTTATAAATGTTATTTCTGGGTACGTCTGTGACGGCGTTTCAAGAAATTGGATTTGAATTTGAGCTGCTGGGCTGAACCTAATGGCTGGCCCTCTCCGGGTGAGGAAGGCTGAATGAACCTGCCTGTGTGTACTGCACACTGGTCTTCTGCCTCTGAGATTCCGGGTTATTTGGCTTCACACCTGGGCTAGAATGGATCCCATCGGGGCTCTGGCTCCCAGCTCTCTGAGCTACCTCACCACTTCTCTAGGTTCCGAGCTCGCAGATGGCAGATGGGAGGGGGGGTTTTCTGTGAGCCAGTACTTTGTATTAGTAAATCTCTTCCTGTGTTTGTTTATGTGTGTATCTTTGTACTGGGAAGAAAATATAGCCGAATGGGTGCCAGCACATTAACTGTGGCAGGGTTTCTGGCTTCCACCCTTTTTTTGGAAACTGTTTTTTCTTTTTACCCTACTGTGAATATGAAGTAAGTTGAATTTAAAAATAAAAATGATCGAAGGCAGAGCTAGAGAGAGGGTTCAGTCAGGGAAGGGCTTACTGGTGCTCACTTGGGCAGCACATATACTAAAATAGGAAAGTGCTTACCACACAAGCATGAGGACCTGAGTTCGAACCCCAGCACCACTTAGAAAGCCAGGTATCACAGTAATCTTAGCCAGTGGGAAATAGGAGATAGGAAGATCCCCAGGGCTTCCCAGCCAGGCAATCTGGCTGAAATGGCAAACTCCAGGCTTGGTGAGAGACTTTGTCCAAAAATAGAGTTTTCAGAGAAGTGACTGAGGAAGACAGCCAACATTCATCCCTGGGCTCCACCTGCACAGGCATGTGTGTACAAGTGTACCTGCACACACATGTAGACACATCCATCGGAACACCTGCACAGGCATGTGTGTACAAGTGCACCTGCACACACATGTAGACACAGGAACACCTGCACAGGCATGTGTGTACAAGTGCACCTGCACACACATGTAGACACATCCATAGGAACACCTGCACAGGCATGTGTGTACAAGTACACCTGCACACACATGTAGACACATCCACAGGAACATGTGCATGAACCACACATACAGGGACATGCAGACACAGGGTGGAAAAAAAGGAAAAGAGAAAGAAAAGGAAGGAGGGCTGGAAGGGAAGAGGGGAGAGAGGGAGGGAGGAGAGCGGCTTCAGCAATTGCCCCGTTTGGCTGGCTCACCAGGCCTTTCTTCTTGCCCAGCTGCCATTTTATTTCAGCTCACAATTGGACTTCAGTCAGTCAGGGCTGCGATCAGTTTAAAGGTCACGGGAAGTGCAGGGCACCTATTTATTGCTGCTATTCCGTATTCTTGGGAGCCGATTTGCTGCTGGTTGATTGATGGGCTGGGATTGCTGTGGAGCAGAAAGAGGGAAGTGGACTGGGCAGCAGGAGGGTGGGGCAAAGCCTGTTGTCCTCACCACCTGCTGCTCGCTGTCTTCTGACCTTGCCAGGGCTTCAAGAGTCTCTGTTGGCAAGAGAGGGTCTTCAGTAAATACCTTAGTATGACTCAGTGGTCAACTCCACTTTATGCTGAGACTCTGAAATGACCTTTGTGGGAGGTGAAAATAAAATAGAAATTCTAAAGTCTGTCCTAGGTCTGTGGTCAGTTGGAAGTCAAAACGGCATTAATTGTTAAAGGACCAGGTATTGGAAGAAGGCCAGGCTGCTCTTAGAATCTTGACTACCACTTCTATCCCTATGACCCTGACCTAGTTAACTTCATCAGGCCTCAGTTTCCCCATGTACCAAATGGGGCCAACAGTAGTTCCAGTCATAGATGATTGTTAAAGGGTACCAAGAGATGGTCTTTAGAATGAACCCTAGTGCACATGGCCATAAACAACACATGCTGTCACAATAGTGCTTTGAAGAAGGCTTGTGTTCTGGGGAACTTTGGGGTAGCTTCCTCTGACTAACAAACTCTAGCTCTGTGGGGTTCCAGGTAAGGACCATGTTTGTTTTATACATCCTGTTGCCCCAATAGGTTGTCTACACACATATTTTTTTGGGAAGCTCTGGACTTTACAGAAGAAGAAATAGGGGCCAGGAAGGTCCAAGGAATTGCCCTTGGGGCTGGGGAGATGACTGAGTCTGTAAAGTGCCTGCCCCTGAGGTCTGAGGACCTGAGTTGGATCCCTACACAGACAGACACACGCAGGGCACGCTAGATCTCATGCTGATTTGGGTTTTGTCAACTTGAAAGAAACTAGAGACACGTGGGAAAGGGGACCTCAGCAGACACTTCTCCATCAGACTGGCCTCTGGGCATGTCTGTGGTGCACTTCCTTGATTATTAATTGATGTAGGAGGGTACAGCTCGCTGTGGGCAGTGCCATCCCTAGGCAGGTGGGCCTGAGCTGTATGTGAAAGGTAACAATTAGGGGAGAAGCGAGCCAGTCAGTAAGCAGCGCCCCTTCATGCTCTCTGCTCCAGCTCCTGTCCCCGGGTTCCTGTCCTGATTTCCTTTAATGATGGATTGTGACCTGGGAGTTTTAAGATGAAATAAACCCTTTTTGTATTAATCACAGCGGCAGAAACCAATTTAAAACAGACTTATAATCCCACCTCTGGGAAGGTGGAGACTGGAAGATCTTTAGGGCTTGGTAACAGCCAGACTAGCCAATTGGTGAGTTTCAGGTTCAGTGAGAGACCTTGTCTCGAAAAAATATTGTGGAGAATGTTTGAGGAAGACATCCAGCATCAACCTCTGGCCTTTATACCCACATGTATGTGCACACACGTGCACCCCCTAACACATGCACACACATGAGTATACACACATGAACACACATGAACATAGTGAATTACAGCCCAGCTGGGGCTACAGGGAGACCCTGTCTCAAAAAGACAAAGCAAAACAAAAGCTCCATCATCTGTGTAGAAATCCTACAGACAAGTAACACTTTAAAGTGTTCCTATTTTATTCGTATGCGCTCTGCTATTTACAGCGTGAATGAGCTTTACCACGTGCGTTTCTTGGAGCAGTCTCTTGCAGACAGCACGTCTGAGGGGGAGGAATATCAGCTGTTGAGGCAGACTGCTGGTCTTATATAATTGGTCTCATGTTACACAGAGTCAGAGGCCACTGTCCTGAATAGTGTTCTTTTGTAGGACAGAAATGGTACAAAGTTATCTTCCAGTCTCTATCCATCATGACAGGTGCGGGGATTATTTTTACATGTATGTCTTAAGAACTCCAGCCAATGCAATCCAAAGAAGACGCCTAAGTCATTTTTGAGACACAGTCGAAAACCTTATCCTAAATAATAGCATATTCTAGCTATGTATAGTCAGTAATTGTTTTCATATGTTCTTTGTAAGTGAATACCCCTAACTAAGCACAGTGGGTTCATATCTTTGTAAGCACAAAGCCAAAATAAGCACAGCCAAGAAATCAAAGGGTAGAGAAAGATTTATTACCTACAGCAGGTAGGGAGGCATGGGAGTGGCTTCCAAAGCAGTGCCCTTCTCCAGCAAAGGAAGCTTTGGGATTTTCTTTCCTCAGCCTATGCATATTCATACAGGAAAGACCTGAGAGGCAGGCATGGTCCTGAGCATGCTCAGTTCAAGGGCATAGTTTAAGAAGGAAAAATGGTAGGGCACAGCTGGCAGGCATTCTTAGCTTAAAGTCATGGGCTATTTGAGTTTGAAAGTTTAAAATCGCAGATAAGAGCCCTTCTAGGGCTCAGCATGCCTTGCTGAAGATAAGAGCCAGGCCTGGTGGTGCACGCCTTTAGTCCCAGTACTCCAGAGGCAGAGGCAGGCAGATCTCTGTGACATTGAGGCCTGTCTGGTCTATATAGTGAGTTCAAGGCCAGCTGGCACTGCGGGAAAACCCTGTCTCAAAAACAGAGAGAGAAAGAGAGAGAGAGAGAGAGAGAGAGAGAGAGAGAGAGAGAGAGAGAGAGATTTCCAAGCATGTTCAGCTTTTTCTAAAAGGTGTGTGTGTCCGTGTATGGCTGTGCTGATGCACATGCTGTGCATGCAGATGGAGGCCAGTGGACAGCCTTGGCTGTGGGCTTCAGGTGCTGTCCGTCTTGGAGTTTTGGGGGGTTGTTTGTCTGTTTATTTGTTTTTTACACGGGGTTTCTCATTTGGCTAGAACTGGCCAGTTAGGCTATGGTGGCTGGCCAGTGAGCCCCGGAGACACACCTGCTGGGATTACAAGTACATGGCACCATGCCTGGCTTTTTAAATGTGACTTGTGGGGGAAACGAACTTGGGTCCTTACTCTGGCATGACAAATATTTGACCAGCTGAGCCATCTCTCCAGCTCCCCAAAAGTTTTACCTGAAAAAAAAAAGAAAGAAAGGACAGTTTGAAAGTGCTTTAATGTAAGAGTTTGCTCCTAAAGGTATGTACCTCACCTAGGAGCAGATACATTCACATTTTATTTGGAAGTCTATGATGAGTATGGGGGGGTTGAACAAAAAATATTATAGCAGTTGTTGCCATATCAGATTATATTATACTCATGCACAGTATAACATCAGGTAACTTTCTCATAATGTACATGTATGTATTTTATGTATAAAAATAATCTTTCTTTTCCTTTGGTCTTTTTTGAGTCAGGGTCTCCCTGCAGTCCTGTCTGGCCTGGAACTCACTATGTAGACCAGGCTGGCCTTGAAGTCACAGAGATCTGCCAGCCTCTGCTTCCCAAGTGCTGGGATTAAAGGCATGTACCACTGTGCCTGGCCAAATAATCTTTAAATGATTTTATCATTTTATATTTTGAGGAAAAGGTGGGGAGGGAATCCAACCCATCAAAGGAAATGTTTTACCTTTGGTTTCCTAAGTGTTCATTCTGGATTCCAGTGCCTTGTAATAATCATAGAAACAGAGTCTTTTCAGGCAAATGTGGCAGTTAAGAAAACAGTAATGATTATGGAAAAACATAAAGCTACTAAATACATTTAGCAAAATACCATGAGACCTGTGGCTGCTGAAAAATGTGCTTAAAATATTGAACTGACAAAGATTGCTTATGTTGGTGTGTATTCAAGGTGTACAGCGTGGCGAGTGGGGGGATCTGGAGAGATGGCTCATGGGATAACAGAGCTTGCTGCTCTTACAGAGGATGTCGGTTCAGTTCCCAGCACCAAATTCACAACTACCTGTTACCCCAGCTCTGTGGAATTCAAGGTGTCCAGCCTCATACTTTAATTCATATAAAAACATATTGGGCAATGTTTGCCATAACAAAGTTAACACATCGGTCATCACCCATAGCTACCATCTGAGTGCATGTGGTGAGGACAATTAAAATCTACTCTCTTGCCAAATTTCAAATGAACAATAGTCAACTGTAGTCACCATGCTCCACTTTAGATTCCCAGAATGTATTTACTGTGTAATTCAAAGTTTGTAGTCTTTTCATTAGCTTAAAGGTTTCTTAGAGACAAGACAAAGAAGAAAATACTGTTACATAACTCAGTGTCTATGAGGAAGAAGACAAAAACATTGTTCAGGAAACACTGGGCCCTTCTATCATGCATTAGGCAGTGTCAGTAATGATCTCAAGTTATGTTCCTACCGTGAGTAGGAATATAGCTCTGAGCTCCCTAGAAGCCACAACAATAAGGGAAACAGGGTTTATTGTGTCCTCGGGACTAAACGCATTTCTTGGAAGCACATTTCCTGAGCTGAGGTTTGATTTTCACTGATATGGAGGGCACTGTGGGCCTCTGTAAATATGATGCTGATGTTTTAAAAGCAGTACTTCCTTCTAGAAGGAGAAGGGGATAGCCTGAGGTAAGGGATGGAAGCCAGAGAAATTTCTTTTCCTGATTTTAAGTTTAGATAGTATGACAAGTCCTTTCTATGAGAATTTCCATATGGTTTCAAGAACATTCTTGGGCTAAGGGTTTAGCTGATTTGTGAAGTATTGGCATGGCATGTGCGAGGCCCTGGATTAATCCCACCACAGGCATGTGCATGTGTAATGTTTTCAAAATGAGGACGTTGTCTTGCTCACCTCACCTGCCTGTGACTTTAGGATGCTGCTAGAACTTTTCTCCTGTGCTGTGTGACCTAGTGGGATACTGGAAAGCAGAGGGCGTTGGCCGTGTAAGAGCTGCTGTGATTTGTTGAGCATGTAACGTGCCAGACACTGGACTGAGCACCCCATGTTTCTGTGTGGGCCTCACCTGCACTTTCAGAGAGATGCTGTAATTTCCATCAGACAGATAGGAGACCAGGGGTTCAAATCTACAGCTGCCGGCTGGCAAGACAGCTAGTGCCCATCCAGCGAGTGCCCCACAGGTGTCTTGGCATGTTCGTCGGTGCAAAGCACTCCAGCAGAGGCCCGAGACACCCTCCCTCCCATGTAACAGCTGCCCATGCCTCCCATCTTGCACACTTTCACTGCACTGACCACGGGCCTTGAGTATAGGGGAGGTTTGTGTAGCGGAGTTTAAGTCCCAAGGCCAAAGGCTGCACTCCACAGATGCAACCTCCTTGGAGCAGGGAGCCAATATGGAGTGAATTCCAGGGAGGATGCTCCTACCTCTCACCATCCGTACAGAGGAGGAGCAGAGGTCCCCTCTTTGCCACCAAAGCAGAGACTCAGGATGCCACTTTCTAGCCCTATGGTTTAGGGGTGGTTTTGGAGTTAGCTAGGATCCTTTGTGACTGATAAGCATGACCACCCCGCAGTGTGGCAGAAGAGGGAACCCTTCCTCCAGTGACTCTTCCCTGGAGATGGCTGCTACTGAGTGTGCTAGCCCATAGAGTTCACTCATTCATGTGCCAGTGTGCAGGTGTTTATACCTATGAGCACATATTTGCATGCTCTATATTTGTTCTGTAACCGGCCTTTCTTGGTCCCTTGAAAATCCGTCATTGATATTTTTCCATGGAAACACATACAAATCATCCTTGTTATTTTTTGTGGCCCCCTAAAAATGATAGCTTTATACTTTTACCATTTATTTTTGTCTTTCTGTGCATATGTGTATGTATGTTTGCACACATGTGTGCAGGTGGTCAGAGGACAACTTATAGGAGTCAGCTCTCCCTTTCTACTATGTGAATTCTGTGGATCAAACTCAGGTCATTAAGCTTGGCAGCAAGCACCTTTCCCTACTGAGTCATCTCACCAGTCCATGTACCAAGCCCTATGAATGTGTATTTGTCTCGTGTTATGAACAATCCTCCCAAAGCATTTTTAGTTTTTGGTGCTAGAATCAAACCCAGGACTTGGCACATCTAGCATGTACTCTATAAGTGAGCTACGACCCCTGTCCAGGTTTTTCTTAAGACAGGGTCTTGCTATATAGCCTGATCTTAAACTTGTAGATCCTCTCACCATAGTGCCAGGATTATAAATGTGTGCAGCCGCTCCCAGCTTCCCAAATCCTGCTGGAGATACACCCTTATACAGATACAGAGGTTTCTCTACAGAACAAATTCCTAGATGTATATGTGCAACCACTGGGTCAAAGGACAAGTGTGTGTGTGTGTGTGTGTGTGCTGCATTTAAGTAGTAATCGAAAAATTATTCAAAAATGTCGCCTGGATTCATACTCAGTGCCACTCACGCACTTCAGACTTCTAATGACGTCATCCCTGTGCTTCGTTTTTCTGTACTTGTAAAGTAAGAGCAATCAAACCTCAGTCATAATCCTAGATGAGGTCGTTATTTTGATAATACCATGACTCTTTAGTAAGAAAATCTAAGCTGTCATTTTAATTTTATTTACCTTTCTCTCTCATCTTCTCAAATGTTGGTTCGTTTTTTCTTCCTTAACCAGCAGAAGAAGCAAGAATTTGATTAAGAGACATCTAGTGATGTCTTCCTTCCTCACTTTGGTTTCTAAGGCCTCCCAAGGGATGAGGATGTTGGAATGGGATCTCCTTTCACATGGATCTTCATTTGAGATCTGCAGGAATCTCCCCTGGTGGGGTGTGCCTTCTCTTGAGATGCCTGAAGGCCTCTCCTGTTCTGCTGGGATTCAAAAGTTAATTCAAAGATGATTTCCTTTTTTAATGGTTTGGCCCTAAAATTCAAGATCCTAAATTCATTTATGCAAATGAATGCTTGCAACCTCATTTCTTCATTTTCCCCTTCTGACTGTTTAGCATTCATTGTACTTAGAGGAGTGCGAGGTTCTTGTAAGATCTAGATAAATCTAGAAACCTGGGAAGGCTCATGATGGTTTAAATACTGATTGGCGACTTGATGGCATTCAGAATCACCATGGAAACAAACCACTGGGAGGTTCTGGAGGGAGTATCTAGATTAGGCTAACTGTTCCTGCCTTACTTGTGGGCGGCACCATCCCACAGGCTAGGGTGCCCGAGGGAGTAAAACTGAAAAAGGGAGCTGAGCACCAGCATTTCTCTCGCTCTCGCTCTCACTCTCTCGCTCACTCTCTCACTCTCTCTCACTCTCACTCTCTCGCTCTCGCTCTCTCACCCTCTCGCTCTCTCACTCTCACTCTCTCAATCTTGCTCTCTCACTCTCGCTCTTGCTCTCTCCCCCTCCTCTTCAGAGTTGCTCAAGCTCCCGCTGTCATGACCTCCCAGTGGGATGGACTGTAGCTGTGAGCCAGGAGAAGTCCTTCTTTCCTTAAGTTGTTCTCATGTGTTTTGTGACTACAGCGGGCAAAGTAACTAACAAACCAGATGGACAACCTTGAACTCGCTGATGTTGAACAATTGGCTTAACCTGTCTGTGACTTCCTTTGTATAGCAAGAAAATGGCATTGCAAATAGTAATATCTACCTATTGGATTTTATGATGATTAAATCAGAATAATCAGCCAAGTGTCCAAAATCTGTCTAATGTGTTATTAAACACATTGGCTTTGGGGGTCTTCCAGAACCGGAGTTCTGCCTCTTGCCAACAATGTAACGTGAACAAGCGGCTCTTCCGCTTGATGCTCAGCTTTCCCTTCTGTGATGTGGACACAGACGTGTCACAGAAGGCTCTCCTACGATGATCAAACCAGATAGCCATATGTGGTGTCAGACAGATGGCTGCTGCAGAGAGGATGGTTGATAGTTGATGGCTCATTTTAGCTAGTTTTTTTTTTTTTGTCTTTTCGAGACAGGGTTTCCCTGTAGCCCCAGCTGTCCTGGAACTCACTCTGTAGACCAGGCTGGCCTTGAACTCACAAAGATCCACTTGCCTCTGCTTCCCAAGTGCTAGGATTAAAGGCGTGCGCCACCATGCCTGGCTTGTTGTTTGTTTTTTAAGACAGGGTCTCCCCATAGACCCAGCTAGCCTGGAATTTCCTATGTAGACCAGACTGGCCTCAACCTCACAGAAATCCATCTGCCTCTGCCTCTGCCTCTGCCTCCTGAGTGCTAGAACTGAAGGCATGTGTCACCATACCCAGCTTAGCTGTATTTTTTAAAGTCAGCAAAAAAATGTTGTTTTGATGTTTGATTTTGCTTTGTTTTGTTTTGAAACTGGATCTCATGTAGCCTAGGCTGGCCTCAAATTTACTGTGTAGCTAAGGATAACCTTGAACTCCAGATCCTCCTGGTTCCACCCCCCAAATAAAAAATACAGTTTTTTTATTCGACTCAGTTTACTTACAGTCTTGGTTCTCAGTGCAGACTACAGATGAGACTCTCCTGGGGGGTCTGTAAGGCTGCATCTGTCAGGCTAGGGTCCAGGGAATGTGATGATGTGGTTTATTCTTAGCAGAGAATGTGTTGTAACCACACCACCAAAGCCCGAATACTATGGATATAGCTGCAAGATCTCAGTAATAGCTTTGATCTGAAGTTTCCCTTTGCCAGGTTTTTCTCACTAATGCCACTTCATTTGGATGAAAATGTTAGAGTCTCTGAGTCCCTGGCCCAACTCTGCTAAGTACCAGCTAGCTAGGCCTTGGAAGAGAATTAGGAACTGTTTCTGCTGACAAAATAGAGGGTCCCCTAGGTGTTTGCTGTGGAAACCTTTGCCTCTCAGGAAAGAGGCCTACTTGTTAGGTGACTCCAGCTCAGAAGCCACTGCTGTCATCGTGGTGGCCATTGAGTGTGGTAGGACTTCAGGGGGTGGTGAAGACAAAGGGAACAGCAGGTGAAGTCTGCGAAGTCAGGGAGACTGGGATGGAACAGATGGGGGAGGGAGAGAAATGCTGGACGTTTTGAGGTTGAAGAAGAGAAGATAGAAGGATTCGTAGAGCCTTTGGCTATTTAGGAGAGTTTTGGGTAGAGCCAAGGGTGAGCTCAGTGCTAGTGCACTTCCTAGCGTGTGTAAGGCTGTGTTCTACCCCCGCACCACGAACACAGAAACAGAAAGTTTGGAGAAAAGAATAGGTCTGTTAAAGGAGAGTCCGAGCCGAGCATACCTCATACACTTGAGGTAGGAAGCATTGGTTTGCAATGAGGACCCTTTTTGTCTCCATATTTGGGTCCGTCACACCTAGAGGTGATTCCTTGTGACAGGGAAAGCAGGGAGAACAGACCCTGCTTGTCTCCCCCAGCACTCAGGATGGCATAACCTCTACCTTTAGCTGTTATATGTTGTGTGTCTGTGAAAGTCCATGATCCTCCTTAGAGCTTGAATTTCTTGAGTGCCTACTATGCACCAGGCATTTTACACACATTATTTCTCATCCTCACAAGCAATTTCAGTGAATAGACACCATTATCACTCCCCAGTTGTAGGGGCAGGAAACTGTGTCAGAAGTTAAATCACCTGCCCTAGGTCACAGCAGCTGTGCGGTAGATGAACTGAAGAGAGCAAGCACTTCCCACAGGGTTGGTTGCTGTGAAAGTCTCACAACTTTTCTTCCCATCAGGTCAAGGCTTGAGGGGGGGTGGTGAACTTGATGTTCTGTAGCATAGAAATGACAGCCACATAGTGAAAAAAAAAATGATTTCCAAGTTCACAAGCTGATACAAGAGGTCCGAATGACACAGCTACACGAATTGACCAGAAGGGAAGTCTACAGAGGTCGGAAGTAGATTAGTGCTTGCCTCAGGACTGGGGGGGGGGCGCTGAAGGGCCAGGGGATAAGAGCTGAGAAGGCACCTCCCTCCCTCCCTCATTCCCTCCCTCTCTTCTTTCTTTCTCTCACTTTTTTCGGACCCAGAACTCACCATGTATTTGAGGATGTCCTTGAACTCCTTCCTCTGATGTTAGGATTATAGACATGGGCTGTCATGCCTGGATTTTCCTCTCTCCTTTTTCTTATCTTTCCCTTGTCCTTTCTCTCCCTCTCTCCTTTCCTTCCTTCTTTTCACAGGGTCTTGCTGTGTAGCCCAGACTGATCTTAGATTCTCAATTCCCCCTTTCGTCCTCCCGAGAGTGCTGGGATTACAATGCCCAGCTTGGGTTTCTCTCTAGGGGGACAAAATGCTGTAAAATTAATAGTACTTATCTGAGGATTATAACTACAGAAGAACTCAACATATAAATGTCAGAAAAAAACCTTACTGCTCTCCAATGAATGGCTGGTGATTATGGTAAAAAGAAACTTAGTAAAGAAGAAATTTGCCTACAGTGGAGCTGCAACTGAGGATCCAGGACAGGGAGAAGTACTTGAGCTCTAGGGTGACCAGAGCAGGAACACGTGACAGGAGCATACAGATGGGACCATCGAGGACACCAGCTGAGGTCCATGGGGTTTAAGTGCTTGTGGCTCTCTGAAGCTTAAGTGAAGACTTCCTTACAATAAGTAAAATCTCCCTTCTGTCCCTTGTCACAAGTTTATAAACCTCATAGCTTGTATACTGTAGTCACTTGGGGTCCACTTTAATCTAGACTCATGTAACTCTTTCATTCAATAAACTGAAAAGAACAAGAATAATAGTTAAAAGAAATTAATAGTATTTGTGATCACATGATTCTATGAATGTGCTAAAGCCATTGAATCGGTTGCTTTAATGAGTGAATTGCATGGCATGTGAATTACATCTCAATAAAGCTGTTGTAACAAAGTAAAAAGAAAGCGCAGCCCCTGATGGCTCCACACCTGTGTCCACAGGCTCTGCAGCTTGTAGGATGATTTGAGGAATGGTTGTGTCCAGCACAGACACATATCCACCTGCCCCATCCCCTCCACCAAGCCCTGCCTCCTGTCCCCCACTCAGGGAGTCGACGTGGCTGCGCTGTCATCCCTTTAACTGGCTCGTCCCCCTTACATCTCTACGGGGTGATTCAAGATGATTCTGCCACTTTCAAACTTGTCTCTGTGGTGTGAATAGACCAAGAACGGGAGTGGGTGCTGCCTCTTCTTCACAGCCCCGGAGATAAAGCAGCGATGTGGCTACCATTCGACCCTGGCTGTGAAGGAAGAGGGAGGAAGCTGGCCCCAGATGGCCCCGAGCCCTGTCACCCAGCTGCAGACCAACCTGCTGCTAGGTTTTAGATCTAATTGGGTTCCTTCCTTTGCAAACTCCCTTCACTATGTGATGGAGCTAATGCAGCCACTGATAATTATTTTTTCCTGCTGAGTTCCCTGCAGTTCACCCAGTATTTTAGGGCTTTATGCTTTGTGCATTTTCTATGGGGCCATGCTAGACTGAAAGGTCCCTCACAGCAAGGACGTCCTTCTCCTTCCATTTGTTCACTGGTTTGTCCTCAGCATCCTGCACATGGCAGGCCGTCAAGAAATGTTCGTTGGTTCGGTGAGTGGATCAGTGTTAAGTGACCCCCTCCTCAAATCACCTGGCTTAGTATATGTCAGATGTTGAAAGTAAACAGAGCAAGGTATGGCGGCACACAGCACACGGCAGCAGAGACAGGCAGATCTCTGTGAGTTAGAGGCTAACCTGGTCTTCATATGGTGTCCCAGTCCAGCCTGCACTACTTAGTATATCTCAAACAAACAAACAAAAAACAATCAAACAAAAAAACAGAAGAGAACTGGGGGTGGGGGAGATGGTTCTGAGAGTATAAGCACTTGCTGAGCAAGCGTGAGGATCTGAGTCAGAATCCCCAGAACCCACCAAGGACTACAGACTGTAACCTCAGCCTTCCTTCTGGGAGATGGAAGAGAAAGACAGGAGAACCCCCAGCTTGCCTGGCATACACAGTAGAGAAACAGAAAAGGGACCTCAGTGCAAACAAAGTAGAAGGAGATAACCGACACCTAAGGTTGTCCTCTGAGCCTCCACATGCACCTACATTCACACATACAAACGTACACACATACATACACCATACACACCACACACATATTTCATACACACTCCATGCACACACCAGACACGTACATCATATACACCCTCACATCCTATATCCACCATACCACACACCCCCCCACACACAAGAAAATAAACCGAACTGTTTCCGAACAAAGGAAAAATATATGCTTACATATAAGATGGGCGTGGTGGTGCATGCCTTTATTTATTTATTTTTCAGCACTTGGGAGGCAGAGGAAGGCAGGTCTCTGTGACTTCATGGCCAGCCTGGTCTACAGGGAGACCCTGTCTCAAAAAGACCCCCCCCAAAAAAGATGAAAATGAATAAAGACCAAAGTTTACTAAAATATAACCCCAAAGGCTAACATTGTCTCTGAGTGGTAATAATGGGGGTAAGTATGAGCCGATCACCCCTTCTTCCTGCCTTCCTGCCTTCCTTCTTCCTTCCTTCCTTCCTTCCTTCCTTCCTTCCTTCCTTCCTTCCTTCCTTCCTTCCTGCTGAGAATTGAAATGCTCTACCACTGAGCTACCTCCTCAGCCTTGCCTGTTTTTTCTTTCTGTTTTGTTTTCTTCTTTGACAGTTTCACACATCTATATACTGGATTTCATACGTCTATATACTAGATTTCATACATCTATATACTGGATTTCATACATCTATATACTGGATTTCATACATCTATATGCTGGATTTCATACATGTATATGCTGGATTTCATACATCTATATGCTGGAATTCATACGTCTATATGCTGGATTTCATACATCTATATGCTGGAATTCATATGTC
Organism: Rhizomys pruinosus; assembly: GCA_009823505.1. Lineage (NCBI taxonomy): Eukaryota > Metazoa > Chordata > Mammalia > Rodentia > Spalacidae > Rhizomys > Rhizomys pruinosus. The sequence goes on from VZQC01008130.1 coordinate 226,390, forward strand.
TATATGCTGGATTTCATACATCTATATGCTGGATTTCATACATCTGTATATTGGATTTCATACATCTATATACTGGATTTCATACATCTGTATGCTGGATTTCATACATCTATATACTGGATTTCATACATCTGTATGCTGGATTTCATACATCTGTATACTGGATTTCATACATCTATATACTGGATTTCATACATGTATATGCTGGATTTCATACATCTATATGCTGGATTTCATACATCTATATGCTGGATTTCATATATCTATATGCTGGAATTCATACGTCTATATGCTGGATTTCATACGTCTATATGCTGGATTTCATACGTCTATATGCTGGAATTCGTACATCTATATGCTGGATTTCATACATCTATATGCTGGATTTCATACATCTATATACTGGATTTCATATGTCTATATACTGGATTTCATACATCTATATGCTGGAATTCATACGTCTATATGCTGGATTTCATACGTCTATATGCTGGATTTCATACGTCTATATACGGGATTTCATACGTCTATATGCTGGATTTCATACATCTATATACTGGATTTCATATGTCTATATACTGGATTTCATACATCTATATGCTGGATTTGATACATCTATATGCTGGATTTGATACATCTATATACTGGATTTCATACATCTATATACTGGATTTTGGAAACTTTCACTTCTGATCACTCCCAAGCCCTGACTGCAACCCTCTTCCCAGCCTCCACCTCTCTATTTGTTCTTTTTTTTTTTTTTTTTTTTTTTNAGGTGGGGGGGTGCCCCCCTTTGGTCCTAGCATTGGGGGGGCAAAGGCAGGAAGATTTTTGTGAGATAAAGGCCAGTTGGGTCTAAAGAGCGAATTCCAGGGCAGCGGGGGCTACAGGAAGCCCTGTCTAAAAAAAAAAAAAAAAAAAAAAAAAAGGAAAGAAATTAAAAACAAGACATGGGTACAACTACAGTCTCTATTTTATGGATGGAGAAACAAAGACTCGGAGAAGTTCAGCAGTGTAGTCAAGGCCACACTGCGAAGAGATGACTCCAGAGTCTGCCCTCTTCCCTCCTCACTGCTGCAGTGTGGGGTTGTTACCTATGGAGTCACGTTGCTGGGGAGAATGGCTGGCGATCCTACAGTGTCGTCAGGACCCAGCCTCTGATTTTATTGCCAAGGGCCACAAGGCACATGCTCCCTTATGTCTGTTAGGCAGGCTTAGACAGTGATGACCCCACCTGCCACATCTCCCAGGCTCCTCTCTGTGAGCATTGTGGACACATGGTATACACCCCTACGATCTAAATTTAGCACACAAACAGTTAAAGTGTCTGCCAGTTTTCAGGTTCAACTCTCATTACCCAGCATGCGGACACATTTAAAGGCATAGAGCTGTGGAGGCTAGATGTGGAAGCACAGACCAGTTCCTTTTCCTATAACACTTGTCCATTGTCAAAGTAATGCATTCTTAGGAGAAGAAAAGAAATGGAACTATCAAGATATTTGAACCAAGTTACCCTCTCCATTGTCACAGGAAAACTGGGCAGGGCTTGTGTTGCTCCATCTGAGCAGGAGGCCATGGTGGACACTCAGGGCCCGGGGCACACTTCTGTTGTTACTATGCCTGTTGGAGTCACCCGCATTCATTTCCGTGGCATTCAGAGACTAGTCAATTAAGAGGCTTCACAATGACATTTGATGTTCAGGAAGAACAGCTGACAGTGGCTGAAATACAGGAGACCCCAAGACCTGCACTAGAGCTGAGACCAGAAGCTTCCCAGCTTTTAACCATAGGCCCAACTGGAAAGCAAGTTTGCACTTAAACAAACAAAACCCTGCAGCTTGAGCTGATGCTCACCTGCAGACTCTTTCTGGCCATGTGACCATAAACAAACTTCTCATCCTCTGAGCTTGGGTTTCCTCATCTGAATGATGGAAGCTATATCCCTCTCCCTCCCATAATTATATATATATTGGTTGCTTTTCCTGCTGCTGTGATAAAACACTCTGACAAAGCAATTTATAGGAGAAAGGATTTCTTCTGGCTCACAGTCCCAGGGTGCAGTTTCTCATGAACAGAGGGATCTTGAAGGGACCGGTCATCTTGTGTCTACAGTCAGGAAGTAGAGGATGAGGAATGCTCGTGCTTGGCTCATCTTTTTATACAGTCCAGGATCCCAGCCCAGGGAATGGCGCTGCCCACAGCCTCACCTCGCTTAACCTAATCAGGATAATTTTTCAGATGTGCCCAGAGCCCTATCTCTGGTGATTCTAGATCTCAAGTTGACAATTGAGATTAACCATCATAGCATGTAACACATGGGTGTTGTCAGTTTTCACTTTTATGGATAATGCTACTATGAATATTCATCTGCAGACATGTGTTTCCATTTCTTGGGTATTTATTTAGAGATAGGATTGCTGGGTCATATGGTAGTGTTAGTGCTTACTATATGAGGAACTGCCAGGGTGCTGCCCAGATGGCTGAAACATTTCACATTCCCATCAGCTGTGTAGAAGTGTTCTCATATCTGCACATGGATGTCAACTCTTAGTATTATGTCTGTTGGGTTATAGCCATCCTAGTGGGTGTGAGGTAGCTTATCTATCATTTTGTTTTGATTTATGTTTTTTGATAGTTAATGATGTCAAGTATCTTTTCTGAGCTTATTGGCCATTAGTATGTCTTCTTGGGAGAAATATCAGTACGGATCATTTGTCCTTTAGATGGCTGGTGTATTATCATTTTAAGTAAGAGTTCTTTATATATTTTACTTTCAAGTCCCTTATCAAATATATGATTTCATTTCTATGAGATCACCTCTCTTTCTCTTTCTCTCTCTTTCTCTGTCAGTTTTTTTTTTTTTTTTTGGTCATCTTTTCAAGACAGGGTCTCCCTGTAGCCCAGCTGTCTTGGAACTCACTCTGTAGACCAGGCTGGCCTTGAACTCACAAAGATCCCGCCTGCCTCTGCCTCTCAAGTGCTAGGATTAAAGGCGTGCGCCACCACGCCCAGCTCTCTGTCAATTTTTTGAAGCAAGGTCTTACGTAGCCCAGGCTGGCCTGAAACTCACTATGTAGCTAAGGATGACCTTGAAATTCCTATTCTCTTGACTTTCCTTCCCAAGCGCTGAGGTCGTAGGTGTGTGCCACCATACTGGTGTAATTTTTTAAATTTTTTTTGAGATAAAGTTTTAGTCTATCATCCAGTGGACTGGAAGTCAGGACATACCCTAGGCTAGTCTCAAACTTGTAATTTTCCTTCCCCAGTCTCTCAAGTTTTGGAGTTATAAAACACAATATCATACCTGGCTTAATTAACTTTCACGCATGTGTAAGGTGAGGGTCCGGATCCATTCCTGTGTAAGTGGCTGTCGATTTGTCCAGCTACATTTGTTTAAGAGCCTGGTTTTCCCCATAAAATTGTCTTCACACTCTTGTTAAAAGTCAACTGGCCATTGATATAAGGGCTTATTGGGGGGCATTCTGTTTGATCCCATTGATTTATATGTCTGTCTTAGTTCTTTCTGTTGCTATGATAGATAACCAAGAAAAACAATTTGAGGCAGGAAGAACTCATTTTGGCTTATGATTTCAGTTTCAGTCCATCCTGGTGGAGCATGCAGTAGAATAAAGCAGCTTACATCATGGTGGCCAGGAAGTAGAGAGAAGGAAGGAGGGAAGGAGAGAGAAAATGAATGAATGAATGAATGAATGAGTCACCTAGGACGCGTCTTCCTCCTTCTTCCTCAGTATCCCATCCAGGCACTCAGCATGTAGCACAGTGCCACCGCCTTCAGGGCTGGCCTCCCCAGTTCACCCTCTGGAGTCCCCCCCAGACATGTTATCAGTGTGCCTCACTAGTTTCCTAGGTGTTTTTCAGTCCAATCGAGATGATGGGCACGATTAGCCATTCCAGTTACAGCCTTCTGCAGGCTATACCATACAAGTTTTAGAACTGGGGAGTAGGAGTCCTTCTACTTGGGGGTGTGGAGTACTGGGGATTGACTCTAGGGTCTCACACATGCTAGGCAATTGTTTCTACCACTGAGCTGTATCTCCAGCCCTCTCCCACTTTTTTCTTTTTTATTTCTCCTAAGTTGTGTTGGCTATTGTGGGTCACATGGATTCCCAGCTGCCATCTTTCTGGTCAGTTTCTCTGAAAATACATTTCTTTTTTTTTTTTTGGTCTGTTCGAGACAGGGTCTCCCTGTAGCCCAGCTGTCCTGGAACTCACTCTGTAGACCAGGCTGGCCTTGAACTCACAAAGATCCGCCTGCCTCTGCCTCCCGAGTGTTAGGATTAAAGGCACATGCCACCACGCCTGGCTGAAAATACATTTTTGTCTTTAATGTGATCTCTGTCTCTGTGAGATCACGTTACAGAGAAGTTATCTTCATGTGCTCCTGTTTGGTTTAGTTTTGTTCCTCTAACTCTGTGCTGTAAGCATTGCCTCCCACCCCCACATCACCAGTGTCTTTCACATGGGATTTGCTACCTCATTTGTCTGCTTTCTTAATGGACATTTCTTTCTAAAATTCTCCATTTTAATCATGTTATTGCTTCATTTCCAAATCTTTGTGTATACTTCAGATTAGTGTCTCAGGATAGTCCCCCAGAGAGAAATACTTCAAAGAGGTTTGATCTAATTTGTATAGATATCAAACATATTTTCACATGTTGAAAATATTAACCTTTAATTCAAATGTTGACCCAATACCCATAAAATCAATAAAACAAGAAGTCAGATCTCAGTTTTGCATCTTAGAAAAGTCATTCATCTTGTGAGGTGGCCAGCAGGTAAAGGAACTTGTCATCAAACCTGGTGACCTGGGTTTGATCCTTGGGAACCACATAGCAGAGAACTTGTTCCTGAAGTGTTGTCCTCTGCCCCACATAGGTTTGGTGTAGCAAGAGCACATACATGTGAGTACCTATACACACATGCTCATATGCACAGACAATAAATAAATAAATAATTATAACAAAATTTTAAATAAAAAGTCACTACTCTTTCTGAACCTGTTTTCTTATCTAAAAACACAGATAGTGAGCTTTCAATAGAGTTGTTTTGAAGATTATGTGGAACTAAATAAGTAGTAATTATAATAGTTACTGATTTTTCCATTGATAAAAGCAAAGTCTGAGGTGTCCTACAGTGAATTACAAAGGCTGGAGAACGGAAAGGCCCAAGCCGACAAAGGCTGTTCTCCTTCCTGAATGTATCTGTAAACCCCTGACTTAACAAAAACTTAGGCCTGAGCTCTGGGAACATTGACTGCCAGGGATCCCTGCTTCTTGTTTGTGCAGGAACTTTCCAGAAGCAGCAAGCCCAAGTGCTTCACACTGGCTGTCCTGTCCCCAGACTCCTTCCACGTATAGTCTGTGGCCCTTCTGATCCTTTGCCGTATAAACTCCATATGAACAATTTTGTGTTTTCCTTTCCCAAAACAGCATCATAGAAACACAGGTAGCACCTCTCCCAGGGCTGGGATCCTGGGCTGCATGAAAGGGGGAAGGTCGCTGAGCACGAGTGCCTTACCACTTCCTGCATCCTGACTCCGCAGTCAGGTACTGTGACCAGCTGCCTCCCCAACTCCTGCTGCCACGACTTCCTGCCCTGATGGACTGTGTTCTTAAACTGTGAGCCAAAATGAACCCACCCTTTGTTAAGTTTCTTTGGTCAGGGAATTTTGTCATGGCAGTTCAATGGACTGAGGTATTTAGGAGACCCAGGGGAAACAAATCGTCCCTCCCAGAACGTGAGCCTGTCTGAAAGAGAGCTAGGTTTCTTAGTGAGTGAAGATATTCATTTTTTTTCTTTCCAGGGTACTGAGGGTCTCTTTAAAAGAAGGAACTCAGTAAATGAGATGCAGGAATGTTAAGTCCCACCCCCTTCTGATGTCTGATGAGTTCGGTTTCTTAGTCCTTAGAGCTTCTAAACCTGAGCCCTGTCTACCTGAGTTCTGAATCAACCAGCAAAATGATTGAATAGGAGCTGGGGATACAGGCCAGTTGATAGAGTGTTTGCTTAGCATGCACAAGGCCTGCCTGGGTTCCATTCCAGCTGCATAAAATCATGCATGGGGACACACACCTGGAATCCTAGCACTGGGGAGGTAGAGGCAGAATGGTCCAAAGTTTAAGGTTATCTTCTGCTCCTTAGTAAGGTCAGGCCAGCCTCAGATATATGAGACCCTGTGTAAAAACAGATGCTCCAATACTCGGCACGGCTGAAATTATTTCCCACTTTTTTATTAGCTGGCTATACTTGTGGATGAGATGTTTCAACATAAACTGGAGTGTTTGTTTCCACTTCTCTTATGGCAGCATGTAACACGTGGAGCTTTTGCCAGCCTGCTGGAGATGGGAGCTGTTTATACCCTAAACTCACTTGGGATGCCTGGGATATTTGTAAAGGCTCAGTCTTGGCAACAGCAGCTGAGAATGCAGGGCTAAGTAAAGGAGCCCTGAGACGCTGGCTGGGCTCGCTTGTGCTCATTCACACCCATGACTCACTAGGGTTTGGAAGACACCGAATTTCAGAGGACAAAATAGTAAGCAGTGAAATTCCAACCTGCATGCAATTTATCTAATTGCAAAACAGAACTGCATTGTACACTGAGGTGCAGAAAGAAAATATTAACTGATAAATCCATATGCTGGCATACTGCAGCTTACCTAAGAGCCTAAAGAAAATGTGTTGGAATGTTGGCATTAGTATACATTTTCTGTTTTTTTCTATAAGAAGTGAATTCTTTTTGTAATTCAAAAGTGAGTTCATTGAATATTTACCATGTGCTGTGCAATGTGAACTATCATATTTCAATCCTTGCTATCGAAAGATTTTGCCATTCTGTGTTAGTATTATCATCCTGTGACTATAACAAAATACCTGAAAAAAGCAACTTTTAAAGAGAAAAGGTTTATGCTGTTTCATGGCAATAGCGGTTTCTGTCTGGGTTCAGATCCCATTACAAGGGGCCTGCAGTAAGGCAGGACATTGTGGTGGGAGCATATGGTAGAGCAAGGTGCTCCCCCTAGGGCTGGATGAAAAAGAGGAAGAAAGAGGAGGACTGGGTGTCAATATCCTCTTCAAGGACATGCCCCCAGGGATGTCTCCTGAAGGTTGCACCACTTACCAATAGAGCCCTGAAGTAGGGCTGAAGTCAGGGAGGAAAGTGAAACTTCAGTGGCTTGAGAGGCTCGTTAGGGTTACCTGGCTGACAGGTGGTGGTAGGATTCCAAGCCAGACTTCCCTTCCTTTAGCGTGCTTAGCAGCTCAGCTCTACTTGGGGTACTTTATGCTGCCCTTGCTGCTGCCCTCTTTCCCTTGTAAGGGCCTGGCTTTTTCTTCCCTTTGAAAGCAAGCCTTTTGGGATGAGGATGTAGCTCAGTTGGTGGAGTGATCACCTTAGCACGCACAAGGCCCTGGGTTTGACCTCTGGTACCACCTAAAATTCCAGGAGTCAAGATCTTTCCCTGGGTAAATTTAATAGTCTGCTGATTCTGTCTTAATGTAAGCGGTCTTGCCACCCTCAGGATCAAATGTTCTCAGAAAAATACTGCCTTCAAGGAGAGGTCGCTCTGAGTTAACATGGGGGGAGGGGGTGGGGGTGGTAGTTTAGAAGTCAGCAACAGAAAGCTGCAATTAATGCACACAGGAGCTTGTCAGCTCCCCCACTGCCCTGTAGCTTCCAGGTTGACTCCACTCTCCTAAAAATAACACAGCCCAGCATCTGGCCCTGTCAAGAAAAGGAGGTAAATTTACCAGACTTCCACTATTCGATTCCCCAGAGTTAACAATTATCTCTCTATAGAAAGGCCGTATTCCCAAGGTCCTCAGGTGTGAGGATCCAGAGAGTGTTGAAGTTTTTTTAGACTTTTGTTTTTCCTGTATTCTTCAGATTTTCTGAAACTATGTATTGTTTACAACAGCAAATAATTTTACTTAGAAAAATCAGTTCAGCTTTTGGGAAGAGAAGACAGGGATCAACAGGAAGAAAGGGAAAAGGAGAGGGTTATAGGAGTGAATACAGTCAGAGAGGGTTATAGGAGTGAATACAGTCAGAGAGGGTTATAGGAGTGAATACAGTCAGAGAGGGTTATAGGAGTGAATACAGTCAGAGAGGGTTATAGGAGTGAATACAGTCAGAGAGGGTTATAGGAGTGAATACAGTCAGAGAGGGTTATAGGAGTGAATACAGTCAGAGAGGGTTATAGGAGTGAATACAGTCAGAGAGGGTTATAGGAGTGAATACAGTCAGAGAGGGTTATAGGAGTGAATACAGTCAGAGAGGGTTATAGGAGTGAATACAGTCAGAGAGGGTTATAGGAGTGAATACAGTCAGAGAGGGTTATAGGAGTGAATACAGTCAGAGAGGGTTATAGGAGTGAATACAGTCAGAGAGGGTTATAGGAGTGAATACAGTCAGAGAGGGTTATAGGAGTGAATACAGTCAGAGAGGGTTATAGGAGTGAATACAGTCAGAGAGGGTTATAGGAGTGAATACAGTCAGAGAGGGTTATAGGAGTGAATACAGTCAGAGAGGGTTATAGGAGTGAATACAGTCAGAGAGGGTTATAGGAGTGAATACAGTCAGAGAGGGTTATAGGAGTGAATACAGTCAGAGAGGGTTATAGGAGTGAATACAGTCAGAGAGGGTTATAGGAGTGAATACAGTCAGAGAGGGTTATAGGAGTGAATACAGTCAGAGAGGGTTATAGGAGTGAATACAGTCAGAGAGGGTTATAGGAGTGAATACAGTCAGAGAGGGTTATAGGAGTGAATACAGTCAGAGAGGGTTATAGGAGTGAATACAGTCAGAGAGGGTTATAGGAGTGAATACAGTCAGAGAGGGTTATAGGAGTGAATACAGTCAGAGAGGGTTATAGGAGTGAATACAGTCAGAGAGGGTTATAGGAGTGAATACAGTCAGAGAGGGTTATAGGAGTGAATACAGTCAGAGAGGGTTATAGGAGTGAATACAGTCAGAGAGGGTTATAGGAGTGAATACAGTCAGAGAGGGTTATAGGAGTGAATACAGTCAGAGAGGGTTATAGGAGTGAATACAGTCAGAGAGGGTTATAGGAGTGAATACAGTCAGAGAGGGTTATAGGAGTGAATACAGTCAGAGAGGGTTATAGGAGTGAATACAGTCAGAGAGGGTTATAGGAGTGAGTACAGTCAGAGAGGGTTATAGGAGTGAATATAGTCAGAGAGGGTTATAGGAATGAGTACAGTCAGGGAGGATTATAGGAGTGAATACATTCAGAGAGGGTTATAGGAGTGAGTACAGTCAAGGAGGGTTATAGGAGTGAATACAGTCAGAGAGGGTTATAGGAGTGAATACAGTCAAAGAGGGTTATAGGAGTGAATACAGTCAAAGAGGATTATAGGAGTGAATACAGCCAGATAGCGTTATAGGAATGAATACAGTCAGAAAGCATTATAGGAGTGAATTCATTCAAAGAGGGTTGTAGGAGTGTATACAGTCAGAGAGGGTTATAGGAGTGAATACAGTCAAAGAGGGTTATAGGATTGAATACAGTCAAGAGGTTTATAGGAGTGAGTACAGTCAAATAGGGTCATAGGAATGAATACAGTCAAAGAGGATTATAGGAGTGAATACAGTCAAAGAGGTTTATAGGATTGAATACAGTCAGAGAGGGTGATAGGAGTGAATATAGTCAGAGAGTGTCATAGGACTGAGTACAGTCAGAGAGGGTTATAGGAGTGAGTACAGTCAAAGAGGGTTATAGGAGTGAATACAGTCAGAGAGGGTTATAGGAATGAATACAGTCAAAGAGGGTCATAGGAGTGAATACAGTGAGAGTGGGTTATAGGAATGAGTACAGTCAAAGAGGGTTATAAGAGTGAATACAGTCAGAGAGGCTTATAGTAGTGAGTATAGTCAAAGATGGTTATAGGAGTGAATACAGTCAAAGAGGTTCATAGGACTGAATACAGTCAAAGAGGGTTATAGGAGTGAGTACAGTCAAAGAGGGTTATAGGAGTGAATACAGTCAAAGGGGCTTATAGGAGTGAGTACAGTCAGAGAGGGATATAGGAGTGAATACAGTCAAAGAGGGTTATAGGAGTGAATAGAGTCAGAGAGGGTTATAGGAGAGAATACAGTCAAAGAGGGTTATAGGAGTAAATACAGTCAGAGAGGGATATAGGCGTGAGTACAGTCAGAGTTGGTTATAGGAGTGAATACAGTCAGAGAGGTTCATAGGAGTGAATACAGTCAGAGTGGGATATAGGAGTGAACACAGCCAGAGAGTGTTATAGGAGTGAATACAGTCAAAGAGGGTTATAGGAGTGAGTACAGTCAGAGAGGGTTATAGGAGTGAGTACAGTCAGAGAGGGTTATAGGAGTGATTACAGTCAAAGAGGGTTATAAGTGTGAATACAGTCAAAGAGGGTTATATGAGTGAGTACCGTCAAAGAAGATAGGGAAAAGGAGAGGGTTATAGGAGTGAATACAATCAAAGCACATGGTGGACATGCATGAACTTTGGAAATAAAGCCTGCTAATATATGCTAGTGAAAGAAGAAAAATTACCTGGGCATGGTGGCATACACCTTTATTCCCAGTACTGGGAGGCAGGGCCAGGTGGGTCTCTGTGAGTTCAAGCCTAGCCTGGTCTACATAATGAGTTGTAGGCCATTTGGGGCTACAGGGAAACCTGTCTCAAAAAAGCCAAAAAATCCAGTGAAATGGAAAAATTAAATCTTGGTAACAGATTCTGTCCTCTCTTTCCTTTATAGTAGAGTCCTGATTTTTTTTTTTTTTTTTTTTTTTTTTTTTTTGTTAATGTGTATGAATGTACTGTCTGCATGTAAGTTGGTGCACAGGTATCGTGCAATGCCGCGGAGGTCAGAAGAGGGTGTTGGATTCCCCTGGAACTGGAATTTAAAGATGGTTCTTAGCTGCCATGTGGATGCTAGGAATCAAACCTGGGTCCTCTGCAAGAGCAGTTGGTGCTCTTAACCACTGAGCCATATCTCCAGCCCCCAAGTCCTGATTCTTAATCCAAAGTGATATAATATGATGGTTTTGATCATGGGTTTTTATGAGGGGGGGTTGTTTTTTATTTATTTATTATTTTTGAGAAAGGGTCTTACTGTGTATCCTGGGCTGGCCTAGGATTCACTATGTAGACCAGGCTGTCCTCAAACTCACAGAGATCTGCCTGCCACTGCCTCCCCAGTGCTGGAATTAAAGGTGTATGCTAACATACCTGTCAAGATTATGGTTTTAAATTTTTGTTATTGTTTTGTTTTGATACAGGGTCTTATTAGAGGCCCCAAGCTGCCCTTGAAGTCACAGTTCTCCTGCCTTAGCCTCCTGAATGCTGGTATGATAGGCCTGTGCTATCATTCCAGGAAGCCTGCGGGATTATTTTTACCTAGATTGAAGAATATATAGCTCGGTGACTTTGGGTAAATCATTTACGATCCCTCAGCCTCTATCTTCCAGTCAGAGAAATGGAACTCCTGATAGCAACTAGGGGATAACAGCCAGGGTGCTGGGGAGGATCACATGAGGAGATTAACACACAGAGAACTCTGAACAGTGTCCAGCCCTCATGATGCACATTTCTGGATGAATTCTGAGATGCTGTTTGCATTCTGTTGCAATGATATGGTGTCAAGGCTGACTACTAAAGCCAGGTGTGGTGGCATACGCCTTTAATCCCAGCCCTCGGGAGGCAGAGGCAGGCTGATCTCTGTGAGTTTTGAGGCTAGCCTGGTCTACATTAGTGAGCTCCAAGACAGCTGGGACTAAAGGGAGACCCTGTTTCAAAAATAACAACAACAACAACAAAAAGTATGTGACTACTTTTATTTTTTTTTTTATTTTTTTTGTGACTACTTTTTTAAAGACTACTTTTTTAAAGCCTCATTCCTGCCCCAGCCTCCCGAGTACTGAGACTATAGGCATGAGCAGTATTGCAACTTGACCTTGGGTCTGAAAAAAAGTCCTCAGATTGTCGTGCAAGATCTTACAGTCTTCAGCTTCTCTTCCAGGATGTTCCCTGAGCCTTGGAGTGGGTGATGGAGACATCCCACTTAGGGATGAGCACTCATCAGTTCCTTATCTTGGAGTGGGTGATGGAGTCTTCCCACTTAGGGATGAGCACTCATCAGTTCCTTATCTTGGAGTAGACGATGGAGTCTTCCCACTTAAGGATGAGCACTCATCAGTTCCTTATCTTGGAGTAGACGATGGAGTCTTCCCACTTAGGGATGAGCACTCATCAGTTCCTTATCTTGGAGTAGACGATGGAGTCTTCCCACTTAGGGATGAGCACTCATCAGTTCCTTATCTTGGAGTAGGTGATGGAGTCTTCCCACTTAGGGATGAGCACTCATCAGTTCCTTATCTTGGAGTAGGTGATGGAGTCTTCCCACTTAGGGATGAGCACTCATCAGTTCCTTATCTTGGAGTAGAGGATGGAGTCGTCCCACTTAGGGATGAGCGCTCTTCAGTTCCTTATCTTGGAGTAGACGATGGAGTCTTCCCACTTAGGGATGAGCACTCATCAGTTCCTTATCTTGGAGTGGGTGATGGAGTCTTCCCACTTAGGGATGAGCACTCATCAGTTCCTTATCTTGGAGTAGACGATGGAGTCTTCCCACTTAGGGATGAGCGCTCATCAGTTCCTTATCTTGGAGTGGGTGATGGAGTCTTCCCACTTAGGGATGAGTGCTCATCAGTTCCTTATCTTGGAGTAGAGGATGGAGTCTTCCCACTTAGGGATGAGTGCTCATCAGTTCCTTATCTTGGAGTAGACGATGGAGTTGTCCCACTTAGGGATGAGCACACAACAGTTCTTTATCTCAGCAGTTTGATGAGTGATAAGACTTTTCTTTAACCATTGTCCACTGATAAAAGAGTCTTTTCTGATTAAGAGTTGGACCAGTCTGTGATTGTAAATATAGATATGTAAAAGGCAGTTTATATATCCAATCAGAAAAACATCAATGGTAGATTTCCCTGTAGGGCCCATGACCTCTCCAATCATGGGCTTTGGACAGGGTTACAGTACCAAGCAGGAACTTTCTCCTGTGCAGCTGGCCTTGCTTCTAACCAGGAAGAGGTTGGTTGCTCCTGGAACTACCATGCCACTGCTGCTCCTGTGTGCCCACAGGCGTGCCACAGGTGCCTTGGCCAGCAGCTTGGCATTATAGAACACAGGGTCCCAAACTGCGTAAGACTTTTTCCCTCCAAGAGCTTGCATAGCACCATCTGGCACTGGGAATGCTAGTCAGCAGGCACGAAGCATCCAGAAATCAGCAGCTGGATCACTCTCTCTCTCTCTCTTTTTTTTTTTTTTTGGTGTTTTTGAGACAGGGTCTCCCTTTTAGTCCCAGCTGTCCTGGAGCTTGCTCTTAGACCACGTTGGCCTTGAACTCACAGAGATCCGCCTGCCTCTGTCTCCCGAGTGCTAGGATTAAAGGCGTGCGCCACCACACCCGGCAGCAGCTGGATCTCTTGTAACCAAAGTGTGTGGGGTCTTCACTAGTAATGCCTTCCTGTCTAGTTGTAGTGGGCAGCCAAGAGCACAGATCTCAGCTTGTGTGGGTTAAGGGGCCTCTATGGCCTCCCTGGCCACAGCTCAGAGGAAGCAACCCACACCTGGCATGGAATTTGGGGCTAAAAAAAACCTACGGCTTACATTTTTTCTGACTGGCCAGCAGCCATCAGAAACAGGACAGTGAGTTCCTGCATATCCGTACCATATAGCCACCACCTGATCAAGATGAAGAATAGATCAGGGGCTCCCTCAGGCCCCTTCCCTCCCCACTCTGTAACCTCTCTTCTGACTTCTGTCACCATAAATCAGGTTTGCTTAGCCTAGAGTTTCCTGTAACTTGAAAACAAAGCAATGAACTCTTCTGTGCCTGGCTGCTTCTGTTTAACCTAATGGCTGGCAGATTCAACTAGATCATTCAGGGAGCCTTGGGTCACTCTTTCCTTTGCCGTGTAGTGTTTTTTTGAATGAATATCTCACAATTTTATACAGGGTGACTGATGGATGGGCATTTAGGTTGTATTCCATTTGGGACCATTTTGAAAAATGCTGTTATTTTGCATGCTGTTAGATCTCTTTTGCTGGATGCCAGTTCTCCCTTCTACATTTTCAGAGTTGGTGGGTCATAGAGCATCCACGTGCTTAATTCTACACACCATGCTATATTCCCGTCTGTGATAGGTGAGCATCCCAGTGGCTCTGCATCCTTACCAACACTGAATGTGATGAATCTTCTTCATTGTACCTATTCTGGGTATGGACTGGGCTATCTTGGTGTGGCTTTTACTCCTTGGATAGCCAGTGGTGTCATGTGCCTTTTCATCTCTGAACTCAGTCATGTTGTGGGGATATCTGATGTTACACCAACTCCAGTGTCGCTTGCGTATGAGCTGTGACGAAAGTCATATTCGAGGCAAGTGGGGGAGCAAAATCCTTCGGGGCCTGACCCCCTGGAGGTCCCTGACAGAGTGCTCGGCCTTGACCATTTCCCGATATGCTCCTAAGATGTCACGCTTCCTTGGTGCTGGGCTTGGCATGCTGTCTTTCTTAGTTGTAATATACTTTCTAAATACAACAAAGTCCTCTCTCAAGTTTAATTAAATGTTCCTTATAGACAAAGGACAGAGTTACCTAGATGTTCTGGGAGTTGGCAATAATAGCCAAATACCTCCCCCAGTTTTAGGCCATTCTTGGAGCAGGAACTTTCTGTAAATCTTAGTCAAATTAAATATAAAAATATTTTTGAGTACGACCCTCCTTTCTTAAAAGCTCTTGCAAAAATTCATTGGAAAAACAACATTACATTGGGTGATATCATAGACCAATTACAAAATAATAAATTGTTTGAAGAAAGTTCAAAATAGGATAATCAGGTAAAAATGATGTTTTATATCATGACTGTTACTGAGTAAAATGGGAATTCCAGTGGCAGTTGTGTATGACGGGAGGCATTATTTAATTAAAGGCAGATGGTGGGCTCCTCCTTTAAGAAAAAATAACATACAAAGGGTCCCTGATTCTCCCCCTCCTTTCACAGGAACATATAATGAATGGGAAGATAGATGGGTTAATATAGATGGGTAGTGGGTCTTTTACTATACTTTAAACTTCATGCAAAAATTGCTAAGAGCTAGGCCTCCTTGGCGCTTGTTAACCCCACAGCAAAAACAAACTATTATTAATTAAATATACAATAGTAAATGGTGGCATTGCACACACTGTACCAAAGCAAGACATGTTGAAAAATTGACTCCGGGTGCATTACAATTGGCCTGAGCATTTCCCTGGGAGACAGAAAAAGAAAACTTTAAGATCACAAAGTAAAGGTTATTTTAGTTATAAAGTAATAATAAAAAGAAAAGCCACAATCTCTCAGTTCAAAAAAGGTTTTGTTCCAGACTTGTGCCTGCGGTTTTGTGACCATTGTCTAAACTCAAAGATGTATTATGCTGTAATCTGCCAACCATGACCCATGACTATGTACTTTGGTTAATGTATGAAAATTGAATTGTTAGTAACCTGTCCAGTAGTTCTGGAAAGTTTGCCAACTCTCCTTGCTGTTTCTTCTTGAATTTACTATAAAATCACTGCTTTGAGCTCAATAAAATCGCTACAGATCCAGAAAAGCCTCTCTTGGTTTTTCTTCTGTTCACCATTCACCGAACCTGTGTTTTCCTTCCAAGAGGACTCTGTCGACCCACGATTAGACCATGACCCCCGGTGGGCTAGTCAGTGGCAGGCTGACATGTCACTTTGAGTGAGTAGACTTTATTGGATGAGCCGAGAAGGGACTAAGAGACCATCCTATGACAAAACACCAGTGTTTGGGGAACACATTCCAGAACAACTACAGTGACTTCTGCAGAGCTTGCAAGATAACCTTCAGATGTGGGACATGGATTTTAAAAGATGCTCATTGACTTCCTCAATAGCAGTTCAGCTTAAATTTCTGCAGTCTGCTTGCTGCTTGATATACCTGCTACACACCAGATCCTAGTGTTTGATATACCTGCTACACACCAGATCCTAGTGCTTGATATACCTGCTACATACCAGATCCTAGTGCTTGAAATACCTGCTACACACCAGATCCTAGTGCTTGAAATACCTGCTACATACCAGATCCTAGTGCTTGATATACCTGTTACACATTGGATCTTAGTGCCACTCGCTCACCATTCTTAACAATTTTTTTTTTTTGGAGGGGTTGTATATGGTATATGTATATGCGTGTATGTACATGTATGTATATGTGTTCACATGTGTACCCACACATATATGCAGGTACATGTGTGTATGGAGGCCAGAGGTTGACATGGGGTAACCTTCTAGATCACTTTCCATTTCACCATTTTACTTATGGAGGCAGGAGGTCTTGCTGAATCCTGAGCTCACATGTTGAGATCATCTAGATAGCCAAATTGCCCAGAGTGCTAGCATTTCAGGCAAGCCACCACACCTTGGTCTCCACAAGGACTTGGTGAGGTTAGTATTACTGTAATTAAGGCTGGTCATGGTGGCACATGCCTTTAATCCCAGCACTTTGGAGACAGAGGCTGGTGGATTTCTGTGAGTTCAAGGCCAGCCTGGTCTACCTAGGGAGTTCTGGGCCAGCTGGGGCTAGAGGGAGACCCTGTCTCAGAAAGACCAAGGGGAAAAACCAGATTACTATAATTTGACTTCATATGAATAAATTGGGGCTGGAGAGTTGGTTAAGTGATTAAGAGCACATATGCTCTCATAGATGACCCAGGTTTGGTTCCCAGTGCCCATGTCAGGCAGCTTACAACTGCCTATAATTCCAGCTCCGGGGGAATCTGTCTGACACATCTGACTTCTTCTGGTACTTGCAGTCACATACATGCACATACTTGTACATAGACATAAACACATACATATAATAAAAAATATTTCATGGGCTGGGTGTGGTGGTCCACTCCTTTAATCCCAGCACTTGGGAGGCAGAGGCTGGCAGATCTCTGTGACTTCAAAGCCAGCCTGGTCTACAGAGTGAGTTCCAGTTCAGCTGAGGCTACAGGGAGATTTTGTCTAAAAAAAAAATAAATAAGATGGAGCTGGGTGTGGTGGTGGTGCATACATTTAGTCCAGAACTCAGGAAGCAGTGGCAGGTGGATCAAGGCTAGCCTGGTCTACATAGCAAGTTCTAGGATAGCTGGGGCTGCAGGAGACCCTGTCTCAAAAAGACCAAATAAATAATTTTTTTTTCTTTTTTAGAAAATAAATTGATGCTGGGGCCAGGGTGCAGTGTAGCCTACCTTCTAAATGGAAGACTCAGCACTTGAATAGACTCTATGGGATCCCAAAGGCTACCTTTCTCTTAGAAAGCAAGCATTTTCTAGAACTCACTAATCCAAATTGTAAACACTTCTCCACTGGTGGTCAGTGCTATGAGGCAGTGTCACACAAGGCGGCTCTCTGTTCAGAGCACTCCAGTTCTGGGTCTGGTCAAATCTGGCTCACTTCCTTGGCTTCCGATTGGTAGAGGCCCCATTTGTTTCCCCCTGCCTTCCCTTCACAGTTGTGCTGGCTGGATTGCAGTGACACCCACCGTGCCCATTGACTGCCTTGTGCTGGCTGGATTGCAGTGACACCCACCGTGCCTGTTGACTGCCTTGTGCTGGCTGGATTGCAGTGACACCGTGCCTGTTGACTGCCTTGTGCTGGCTGGATTGCAGTGACACCGTGCCTGTTGACTGCCTTGTGCTGGCTGGATTGCAGTGACACAGTGCCTGTTGACTGCCTTGTGCTGGCTGGATTGCAGTGACACCGTGCCTGTTGACTGCCTTGTGCTGGCTGGATTGCAGTGACACCGTGCCTGTTGACTGCCTTGTGCTGGCTGGATTGCAGTGACACCGTGCCTGTTGACTGCCTTGTGCTGGCTGGATTGCAGTGACACCGTGCCTGTTGACTGCCTTGTGCTGGCTGGATTGCAGTGACACAGTGCCTGTTGACTGCCTTGTGCTGGCTGGATTGCAGTGACACAGTGCCTGTTGACTGCCTTGTGCTGGCTGGATTGCAGTGACACAGTGCCTGTTGACTGCCTTGTGCCGGCTGGATTGCAGTGACACCATGCCTGTTGACTGCCTTCGTGTGTCTTCTTCCCTTGTCTGGCATGTTTGCATGGTCCCTCCCTCCCTCCCTCCCTCCCTCCCTCCTCCACACATTCTTTATATACCCCAGGCTAGCCTTGACCTTGTGGTCTACCCTTATGAATCTCTCAAATACTGATATTATAGGGATGTACCTTCATGCCTATCTTGTCTGGGTTTTTGTTTATTAAAATTTTTTTTTAATTTTATTTATTTATATGTATGAATGTACTGTCTGCATGTAGGTTTGTGCAACCGTGTCGTGCAATGCCGCGGAGGTCAGAAGAGGGTCTCGGATTCCCCTGGAACTGGAGTTCTCCTGGAATTGGAGTTACACATGGTTCTTAGCCTCCATGTGGGTGCTGGGGATTGAACCCAGGTCCTCTGCAAGAGCAGTCAGTGCTCTTAACCACTAGGCCATCTCTCCAGCCCCTGTTATTGCTTTTGTTTTTAAGACAGAGTTTCCCTTTAGTCCCAGCTGTCCTGTAGACTAGGCTGGCCTTGAACTCATGGAGATCTGCCTGCCTCAGCCTCCTGAATGCTGGGATTAAAGACGTGTACCACCATGCCTGGCTAATCCCTAGCTTGTCTGGTACATTTTCAGATGATGATGATGATGATGATGATGATGATGATGATGATGATGAATTTTATGTGTATGGGTATATTGCCTGCATGTGTATAAGTGCATCAGTGTTGGGCAGTGCCTGTGGAGTCAGAAGAAGGTGTCAGATTCCCCTGGAACTAGTTATGGACAGTTGTTACAATCATGTGGGTTCTGGGAATCAAACCCATGTCCTCTACAAGAGATGCTGGTGCTCTTAACCACTGAGCCATTTCTCCAGCTCTCTGTATGATTCTTTTAGAAAGAAAACTTAGCCTTGGGGTCTGGGAAAGGACTCAGTGACGTGCCTGATGTGCAAACCCGAGTTCTGATCTCTGGCACCTACAGACAAGCTGGGCATGGCAGTGTGTGCCTGTGAGCCCCCGGAAGGGTGGAGACAGGCAGATACCTGGGCATGGCAGTGTGTGCCTGTGAGCCCCCGGAGGGTTGGAGACAGGCAGATACCTGGGCATGGCAGTGTGTGCCTGTGAGCCCCCAGAGGGGTGGAGACAGGCAGATACCTGGCGCTTGCTGGCCAGTAAGAGACCCTGTCTCAAAAGATGAGGTGATGAGTGAGTGATGATGACACCAGACATTGACCTTTGGCCTTCATATACATGTGCACACACCTGCGCATATGCACATGCTCACATGATCATGTACAAACACCATAGACACATGTATACTCATGAAACATGAAAGGAAGGAAGGAAGGAAGGAAGGAAGGAAGGAAGGAAGGAAGGAAAGAGAAAAAACTGACCTAATCATAGAGCAATCTATGTGGTGCATCATGCTGTAGAACATTCTGGAGAGTGGAAAGCCACCTGTCTTCCTTTCATCCAGGTTGAGTTTTTCCTTTTTTAAAAACAAAAACAAAGCCGGGAGTGGTGGTGCATGCCTTTAATCCTAGCACTTGGGAGGCAGAGGCAGGTGGATCTTTGTGAGTTCAAGGCCAGCCTGGTCTACTTAGTGAGTTTTTGGTCAGCTGGGGCTACAGGGAGACCCTGTCTCGAAAAGACCAAACAAAACAAAACAAAACAAAACAAAACAAACCACAAAACAAAAAAACCACAAAACAAAACAAAAAAAAACAAAATCCAAAACTAAAAACAAAAACCCAAAGCTGACAGCCAAGCATGACTGAGCAAAGGCCATGGGTGTAATTTTGTAGCTAATTTTATAGAAGGCAGGCACACTAAAGGGGTAGACTTCAAAGACTTCACCAGGAATGAATATAAAATAGGAGTAGCTTGTTCTAAAAGAAGAACAGGACTGTTTTTTTTTAATTTTTAGAAGAGTAAGAAGGAGAAAGAGGGAGAGAGAGAGAGGAGAGAGAGACCTGGTATCTGCCTTCCCTTAGAGGCATTGCTGTGGGTGGCTTCTGACAGTCACAGAGAACGGTATCTCTGTCTTTCTTGTCCCTTTCGGAGATGTTAAGTTGGCATCCAGCAATTTCACCTTGACACCCCCTTCAAAACTGATAGGAACTGTGCTCACAGCATTTCCTCCATGACATCCCTCTTTGCTCCTCAAACTATGAACACTATCACATTTGTAAGGACTTTATCCTGTCTCATCACATTGATCAGTTATCAGATACCTAGTTGTCTTCCTTTCATCTCTGTTGCTGTGATAAAATATCCAGGGAGAAAGAGTTTCTTCTGGCTCGCAGTTCCAGTGCACAGTCCATTGTGGTGAGGAGGTCAAGGTGGCAGGCGCTTCAGGCAGCTGATCACAGGGCATCCATAGTCAGAAATAACAAAAGGTGCTGCTGTCTAGTTCACTGTCTCCTTTTTGTGCAGTCCAGGACTCCCTGCCCAGGAAATGGTGCCACCCACAGTGGATGGATCTTCCCACGTCAGTTAAGGTGGGAAGTTAAGGTAATCAAGATGATCCTCTCCAGGCATGTCCAGAGGACTGGGTAGGCTGACCCCCAGCTGACAGTAGTTAGGACACCCTTGTCCCCAGTATATGGACATTACATCTCTGATGCTCTAGTGGGACATAGTTGTGAGACATGAATATGGAGGCCAGAATATCCATGGTATGACCTTGGGGAAATTACCTAACTTTTCCGTGTCTCAGTTTCCCTGTCTGTAAAACTGGGGAAGAAAACCTTATTTCACTCTGATTTACTAACCTTATTTCACTCTGATTTAATATGTGTCAAGACCTTAGTAACAGCTGTAGAAGTGTTTTATGCTTCACCTCCTAAATTGGCTTTGGCTGAGTAAAAACATGAATACGAGCTGAGCATGTGGCTCAGTGGGTAGAGTGCTTTCCCAGCGTGCACCATGTCCTACCTAGTTTTAGTCTCTAGAACCGAATAAACTGGGTGTGGTGGTGCGACCTATAATCCCAGCTGAGGCAGGAGGACCAGCAGCTCAAGGACAGCCTCAGCTACTTATCTAATTCCAGGGCAGCCTGGGCTACAGAAGACTCTGTGAAAAGAGAGAAGAGAAAGAAGAGACAGGCAGAGAGAAGAGAACAAATAAAGATTATATGGCTTCTGATAAAAAATTCCTGATTGTGGAGGGTGACCTGTCCCCTCTGTGACCTCAAGCCCTAGCTTGCGGGGACTGAGGCTGCCTGTGGAGGTAGAGGCAGCCTCTCCCTCCTGTGTGAACACCCCACCACCACCAAAATAGCTCCTTGGGTATTTTTCTGTCTCCCCTCTAGGCTAAGAGCTCTGTGAGGGAAAGACCAACAATGAAAAAAAAACTAATGTTTATGGAGTTTTGCCCCTGATTGGACTTACTGTGAAGTTCCATGACATTTCCTTTGCTCTTAACCAGAGGTCTCAGCAGGCCAGGATTGTTCTTACACCTGACCCCATAGTTGACTTAATAGACCTTGAATCTCAGTGTTCTTCCCCAAACTTGCCAGGTCAAAGATCCCTGCACAGGATGGCAGTAGGGTGAGGTAGAGGGATTATACCCACTCCACTTTGGGAGAACCATTTGTTTTTAATCTTTTCGAGACAGGGTCTCCCTGTAGCCCCAGCTGTCCTGGAACTCACTCTGTAGACCAGGCTGGCCTTGAACTCACAGAGATCCGCCTGCCTCTGCCTCCCAAGTGCTGGGATTAAAGGCGTGCATTAGCACGCCTGGTTTAGGAGAACCATTTTGAAGTTCTGGGGTAGGTCCCAGGAATCTGTACTTTTGACCCAGATGACTCTTTAGGTGAGGCCCTGACTAACCAACACTGAGTGGCATGGTCAGTGGTCCCCACTTCCCCTCCTTTGACCTTGAGGCCTCCTCGTCTCTCTGCATCCTGCGTTGCTGGTGGTAAGGTTTCTCTGGGCTGTGGCCTGGACTCTCAGCTGTAACACTGACTAGAACAGGGGAGATGGGGAGCTCAAGAGACAGAGGCTCATTGGTATGCAAGCCGTCTTGTCACATTGCCACTAATAGAAGCTGGCACAGTTCTCATGACTTTCCACTCTTTGGCCTCTTCCGGAATTGGCTCGAGACAAGCTCCCCAAGTGTGACAAGGACAATGCAGGGCATCTGTTAATGTCTCTAAACTAAGGTGGAAAGTGGATTCTTCCAGAACCTCTACTGGATTCTTCCCTGCCTTTCTCCTCTCCCTCTCTGCCTTCCTCCCTCAGTTCCTTCTTTGGCAGAGTACCTACCTTTACAGGGCTGTATTCTATCCAGACTAGAAGGTCTAAGATGCTCTTCAAGCACAGAGTGATTGACTGACTGACTGACTGACTGACTGACTGACTGACTGGTGGACTGAAGGAGAGTCTCACTACATTATCCAGGCTAACCTCCAATCTCACTACATTACCCAGGCTAGCCTCCAATCCCTGGGCCTTACGCAGTCCTCCCCACATCAGCTTCCCCAATAGCCAGGACTATAGGTGTGTGCCACTGCCCCCAAAGATACTGTTTAATTTTTAGCAAAGTAGTCCTTGCATGTAGTTCTCATGGCTCAAAAGATACAGAAGTAAAACCCAGGCTTCAGTGGCCCTCAGCCTGGGCCCCTCTGGTACCCCCCCCCCAGCAGCAATCACTGCTTTTCAGATGGGGACTAGGATTATGTGGTTGGTAAGAATTTAAGTATTAGCCAGGCGTGGTGGTGCACGCCTTTAATCCTAGCACTTGGGAGGCAGAGGCAGGTGGATCTTTGTGAGTTCAAGGCCAGCCTGGTCTACAGAGTAAGTTCCAGGACAGCTGGAGCTACAGGGAGACCCTGTCTCAAAAAGACCAAAAAAAAAAAGAATTTAAGTATTAGCCTCTAATTTGTGCAGGACAGGTGAGGGTTGGGTCAGCCATTGAGAGTGACTTTCCCAGTCCTTTGTTGGTGATTTGCCATTTCAGGTAGTATAAGAGTAAGATGAGCATAACAGTGGTGATTGTTAAACACACAAGCTGCAAAGCAAAATGCATTTCCCACAGAGTTGAATACTGTCAATATCTTTTCTTCTTTCTGAGCTAGGCTTTTACTGTGTAGCCCAGGGTGACCCTGAACTCATGATCTTTCTGCTTCAGCCTCTGGTGCTGGGATTACAGGGTTAGGGTACACTGCCATACCTGGCTCATTGTCAAGACTTCTGAGTCTCTTCCCCAGACCATGAAGCCACATGCCTGCCCCTTGTGGCATGCTTTCCATTTCCTTCGAGTTCCTCTCACTTCTGTGCTTCCCTGATATTTGATGTAACTAGAACCACACTGGATTATTATGAGTTCACAGTGCAACTTTGCTTCAATATGACTAGTCTGATGTCCAAGCTGGGTGTGGAGCCACGGCTCCTTCATGCTCACTGCTGCAGAATTACTGCTCAGAGACCAAGGTCTGTTTCTCTCGTGGGCTGCTGTGGTTTCCTGTTTGGTTCTCCTGTGCATCTAATTTATGCGTGCCTGTGTATGTGGAGTGCATGACTGTGTGTGTGCATGTATATAGGTGCATGTGTATGTACAAGTAGCATGTGAGTGGTCCTGCAGGTAAAGGCCTGATCAGGGCTGACATTGGGTGCCTCCCTCCATCCCTCTACATCCTGAGGCAGAGTCTCTTGTTAACCTGGAGCTCATTGTCTTGGCAGGTCTGGCCTAGCCAACTTGAACTGGTGGACACCCCTCCACCCCGCCCCGTCTCTGCCACTGGACCTGCCTGGCTTTTACCTGGGTGTGGAGATCCAAACACTGGTCCTGTAGCTGTCACACTTGTGCAGCAAGCACTTAACCACTCGGCTATCTCCACAGCACCATGCACATCTCAATTCTCATGTCATGATCTCATGGTACATGCATGCAGGCCCTTCAGCAGGGAACAGGCACAGAGCCACCTGTGATCATTGTAAGCCTGTCACTTGCTAACATGTTTTCCAATGTGGTTGCCTTTCCAGATTCATGAAACTGAGGGTGTTCTAGACTCTGAAGGGCTTATAGTCATAGAAGGATTCTAGCCATGGACTGTTTCTCAACCCTCGCTGAACATTAGTGACACACAGAAGCTTGAATGAATACTTATGCCTGGGCCCCAGGCCAATGACAGCACGACTTCTAGGATGAGGCTCTGGTACAAATCAGCTTCAGAAAATGGCTGTGTGGTTTTTCTATACAGTCAGGGTGGAGAACCTGTTGTCTGTGGGTCTCAAATGTGTAACTGGTGTCCATCAGTTACCCCGAGGGCTTGTTAAAATGCAGGTCACTAGGCACCACTCTTACCTGAGTATCTAGAGTGAGGCCTTGACTTAGTTCTGTTTCCTGTT
This sequence comes from Rhizomys pruinosus, assembly GCA_009823505.1. Taxonomy (NCBI): domain Eukaryota; kingdom Metazoa; phylum Chordata; class Mammalia; order Rodentia; family Spalacidae; genus Rhizomys; species Rhizomys pruinosus. The sequence goes on from VZQC01008130.1 coordinate 250,864, forward strand.
GCTATAATAAAATACTCAGACAAAACTTAGGAGAGAAAGGGTTTATTTTAGCTCACAGTTCCAGGTTACAGTCCATCACTTCAGAGAAGTCACAGGGGGAGGAGCCTGAGACAGCTGGTCTCATCGCATCCACAGTGGAGAGCAGAGAGCAGTGAATGCATTCATGCATGCTAGTTCTCAGCACACTCTCTCCTTTCCATTCATTTCAGGGCCCAGTCCATGACGTGGTGTTGGCCACGTTCAGGGTGTGTCCTCCCACTCCAGTTAACCCAATTAACCTTCAGAGGCATGCACAGGAACCAGTTTGATTTAGACAGCTCCTCACTGAGACCCCTTCCCAGGTGAAATTGTGTCTAGATTGTGTCAAGTTGACAGAACCAACTATTATAGGCCTTGAATTTGTAATTCTAACAGCCATCCCTACAGCGTGTCCTACCCACTGGGTGTCCTCCCCACCGGGTGTCCCCTTGACCACACTTGAGAACCGTCTCACAGGTCTCAAGTTCCACTTGACGCTGCCCATGTTCACATTGTGTATCTTGAGAAGGATCCAGAGAAGCCCTACTCTGTGGGATTGCCACATCCCTTCTAGACACTCTCATCCAGCTGGTGGTTTGAAATGAGCTCTCACCCTATCAGATACCCTGTCAATCACGATGTGCTGCTCAACCCAGGCTTCCCTGCACCAGGGGATGCAGGGAGGGCACTCAGCAAGATACAGAGCATTCCTGGCTGTGAAGGACCAGTGTCATCATCGGGAGGCTCTAGAACCCTGGGTGCACGTAGCATCTTCTTGTAGCCTTTCCAAAAAAGATGCACCTATACCATTTAAAAACTTCTAGATGTATTATGTCTGTGCGTGTGCCTATGTGAGTGTGTGGACATCAGAGGACAACTTGTGGAGTGAGTTCTTTCTTCTACCTGGGGATTGAACTCCAAGCCATTAGGCTGGATGACAAGCTCTTGTATGCTGGCTCATCTTACTGGCTCCATCTGTAACTGAATTTTTTTTTAATCGTAAGTTCCCAGAACTAAAAATTCTGGTTTGTGTTGACATAGGTTGAGTATCCCTTAAACAAAAGAGACCAGATTGATGTTTTGGAATCCTTACTTTTGAAATCTTGAGATGGGACTCAAGTCTGAAGACTATAAAAGCTTCATATTCGCTTTATACACATAGTGTGAAGATAATTTTATAGAGTTTAAAAGAATAATTTTGCGTGCTTCACAGAGTTAAGTGGTGTGGGATTTTCCACCTGTGACATTGGGTCAGTGCTCAGGAAGTTTTGGATTTTGGTTCATTCTGGATTTCAGATTTTGAGATTAGGCATGCTCTGCATGTGTAATTATTAATAGTGCACAGAGGAGACCAGCAGTGTCTCCTGATGGAGATGGGTAAAGTGAAGGGGTTCGGGGCCCTCAGGACCTAGGCTGCCTTTTCAGTTGGTACCTGGGGGAATTTTCCACACTGGGCCAACATGGAGGCAGGAAGAAGAGGCAGGTGGAATCCTGCCCCGGCAAGTCCACATAGGAGCTGGAGAGCTGGAATTAATCTTTGAGTGAACATGACTTTGAACTCTAGAAAGCATTCATCCTGCTTCTGTGAGGAAGTAACCTGTCCCTGTAACCAGTTCAGTCCTCACTTTCAGGCTCAGTGTGACTGTGTTCACACCCTCAGTCTCTGGTCTAGAGCCATGATGCTCTCTACGAGCAATCAGAATGGGCAGCCTTTCCAGAATCACCCTTCAGGCATTAACACAGGAGGTACTCCACTACTAGAGGCAAAGACGTGTAAAAATGGAAGGTCAGAGCCGAGGAGATGGCTAAGTTGGTAAAGGGGTTTCAGTGTCACCATGAAGACCAAGGTTCGATCCCAGAACCCATGTATAAAAGCAGGGGAGTGCTGAGTGCTTGGAGTCCAGACAAACCCAGGGGACCCTGCCAGCCACCCTAACCTACCCAGTGAGTTCCAGGCCAATGAGAGACCATCTGCAAAAACAAGGTGGATGGCTCCTGAGGCTGACCTCTGGCCTCCATACACTTACACACAGATGCACTCCACACATGAAAATTTTGCATTGGGGGTATGTGGCTTAGTGACAGAGTGCTTACCAAATAAAATATAATAATAATATTTTTAAAAAGAGAGGTCTTTCTAAAAGGGTCCTCCCTTACCCTGGGGCGGGGCTGGGTTTCTATATGTATTTGGGGTCAGTATCCTGTCTGTTGGGACTAATTTCCCCTATAGAGTGCTGCGTTCTGGGTCCAGGTATCCTCCCTTGAGGGAAATGGTACCTGGTAACAGATAGGGTTAAATCTGTAGTAAAACTTTAGTAAAACTTCCTTAATATCCCAACCAAAGCACACCTTTTTCTGAACTGAATTCCAAAAAGTCATGAACCAAGGGAGAGGTGACTTAGAGCCTTCAGGTGTAGTTCTGAGTACAGTGGCCCTGTGTTCCTCCTGCTGGGCCCAGGGCAGGGGCTCAAGGGGGGGGGTATTTCCGGTTTCCAGATGACAGGTTTGTCTAGGTGTGTAAGGTGACTGTAACTGACACACTCTCTCTCATCTCTCTGCAGTGAAATGTAAAATGGACGATGAGGAGGCGCAAACAGCCACAGAACCACCTCCTTAATCACCGCCAGTCACGTGTGGAAAAATAACGCTGTCCAAACTGCATCTGTCTATTGTGATTGGTATGAGAGAAACAGAATGTTTTCCATCCAAGGTAGGATTTGTGGCAGACAAGATTCATCACAGTTTAGAAAAGTCCAAGTCTTAGCTCTCCACCTTGTTCCCAAATGTTACTGAGATGAAAATCCAGCTATTTCTCCACCATTTCAGGAGCGTCTTCTAAGCCAACTAGTATTAAAATGCCCAGTGATAACATCCTCTTGTTACCATTTTTCCACTTCCACAAAGATCTGTATTTCAACTTAAGACTCAAATCCCTATTTTCTGTTTGTTTGTTTATATTTTGGTGGCGTTGAGAGCAAACGGGGCTTTCCTTGTGCTAGGCAAAGTGCTACCACCAAGTTACACCCATGGCACAAGAGGAGACGCTGAACCATGGGGACTCCTGGAAAAGGAGTTTCACTGTCAAAGCCCCCCAGGGTTAGAGAGGTGTCCTTTTAACAACTCTCTTCTGTTCTGTGACCTGGGTCCACCAGGATTCTCCCATTGCAGAGGTCCCCAAAGCCCCTTAGTACTGGGCTGTTTTAACAAGCTACCACAAATCTTAGGTAAATAGTAAAGCCTTTATTTTCATGTTAAGAACAGCATTTTTGAAAATAAAACCTATCTGCCCATGCTTAACAACCTTTTCAATGTGTGATATTTATAGACAGTCCTGTACACACAGATTGTCCTTAAAACTCTTGAACAGTTTTTGTTTATAAGTATGCAAGTCAGCCAGGGGGAAATGAGGGTACATTATAAAATACACATTAATACACTTAATAAATACATTATCAAAAAACGAGCCTTGGCTCTTTTTCAATGAATGAAAAGCACCTGCAGAGGGCTCTCATCAGCTGGTATGGTCACTACATCCTAAATGCATAAAAGCCACAGGGCCCCTTCCACTTAGTGGTTTGGCCTGAGGTCTTCAACTCAGCCTTGGCCAACCCCAAACACTACTCTTCTGACTCTCGTCTGTACCTGTTTGTGGGCCTTGACTCCATCTCTGTGGCTGAGGGGGAATTCTGGACATTCAGCCTCCAAAAACCTGATTTAACCCTGGGAACAGTAGAGGCACTGGAACTCATCTCTTAGGCCCCTCCCCCTCCATCCCCAGTGAAGGACTCCAGAATATCTTGTCCATTTCCTCACAAGAGGGGACGAAGAGTGGCTTTTATCATCCCAAGGTGATGTCGCTAACCAGACACACTACGGTTTGTGCTTAAGACGTGGGGTTATTCCCAGATGTCGTAGGCCTCTTTCCCCAACCAAGTCCTGGGTCTGTCAACAAATGTTAAACAGAAGTGCCAGTGAATTTTATATTTTAGCCTCGCTCTGTAGGGGAAGCTGGGTGCCACAGTCTCTGAGAGAAGCCGCTTCATGGTCTTCTTCAGATGAACTTGAATTCATTATAGTAACAGCAGACGTGGCCTTCCCTCTTTGCCCCTGCCTTGCCCCCATCTGAGAAGACTCAACCTACCCTGAACCTTAAAGCCAAGAAATAACGAAACCCGGAAGCGCAATAACCTAGCAGAGATGTAAAAAGAAAAGAAAAGAAAAAAAGCAAACCTCCAAGGTCTCATTAAGTGAGGATCCCCAGGGCTCCAAAGTGGTTCTGTTTTTATAGTGCAGAAATGCTGTTTTCCACATAGGCATTTGCACAGTGCTCACCTGACATGCGTGGACAACAAAGAGCTTACAGAGAAAACGATCCTTCTGCAAGAGGGGGCTCTTGCAGACCAAGTCACTGGTGATGTCAGAAAGCTCCAAAGGACTCCAGAGAGCGGGGATGGGCAGCCACTTCCTGGAAATGTGGAGCGCTGACGTTTGTCACCAGACTGGCTCGAAGCACTCCAAGATTTATTTTCAGAAGGCATCATGCAATGGCCCCCAGCCCCTCTCGGACTTATCTTCTTTCCCTCCCACCTCTCCCCAAGCCTCAAAGTTCCCAGCCCACTTGCATGGTGGTCCTCAAGCACAGAGGACTGAATGGAATTCTCTAGAAGCAAGCACATGCTGTGGACGGGAGAGGGGGCATTCCAGAAGGTTCCCGTGTTGGTGAGGCACCAGCTGTAAGGAAAACCTGCAGGACAGCTGAGCACACGGGTGGCTAAGCTGGCCACCCTCATCTCCCCAAGGCTCTGCAAGGACAAGGTGGGGGCAGGGAGGGGACACAGCAGAGACTGGGGCCTTGAGAAAAGTCAGATTTATTAAAACACTCAGCTCAGATGTAGTGGCTTAGGAAGAGGTCAGTCCCCACCCCCAACCCAGACATGAACCTTTTAATTTTTGCTTTCATTAAAGGTTAAAAAGGCTTAGGGGCAATTTTATAGAAAAAGCAATGTAGCCATTAGAGTATATGCTTCAGCCCCACCCTTGTTTTACACTCCACACAGTCAGGTTCAGACTCTTAGTGTTGAATGGTTGCTAGCGATTATGCTGGCCAAACAGTGCAGAGAGCATGGGACTTCGAATGGCAGGGATGCTGGAGATGTGAGTGACACAGGAATGACTTGCTCAGGACAGGTAGAAGCCATGACAGAAACGATGGGCTGTGAAGAGGCCATTTTCATGGAACCGGCAGAAAACCAAGATAAAACGTCCTCCACACCCTCAGAAAGCATCACAGGACTCACCGTACCCCAGAACTGTCCCCACATCAAGGGAAAGACCCCAGAGCTCACTGCCTGTGGGCAGCGGGGTGCCATCTCTCCATCTACAGGGCACGCCCAGACAGCATCATGCAAACGCTGCCTCCCCGAAGCTGCTGGCTCTATTTGAGCTTTGAATGAACCTGGGCAGAGGGCTCGAAGGAGCCCTTGTAAGTGCAGGAAGAGGAAGATTAAGGGGCGGAGGCAGGGGGGGTATTACTATGGCTCTAGGAAGGGAGCAGAGCTTGGCAGAGCAAGAGGCCTGCAGAAGGGACAGTGGTTGGTCACCAGTCTCTAAATGTGATGGTCACTTCAAGGCCCAGACCACCTTTTCCTCTTTGGCACATTCTGGGGTTCCTCCGCTGCTACTAAACTACAATGCACCCACTGGGCCTCACCTGGCAGTCATAGTCACAAACCTCCTAAACTCCCCGAAACTTGGAGACCACTAGGCAAGCCACGGAGAAGGCTCCATGAGTCACCCTCAAGGACTCCTGGGGTTCAGCACTTGGTGAAGAGGGTGCAGGGTACCCCCAACCCCTCATAGAAGCCAACACCAGCCTGGCACACCAGTTGTGAATTCCATTCTGTTTCACCCACTCTGGATGAAGCAATCTTCCCAGCCACATTTCTGAGTGAATCTAATTCTATTTGAAATTAGCTCTGTTTTAGTTTGTGGGACGATACCGTGTTTGCGTGTGTGGCAGGGGTGGGGAGGGAGCTCACTGTTAGCTTTTCCAGTTCATCCAGGTTCACATTTACACGAAATCCCCTTGGCTGGGGTTTCCCAAATCTCCTGGCTTCCAGGCGGCCTGTTTCAGCTACAGTTACTGATTTCTCCCTCAAGAAAGACACCGCCAGGGAATAAAATCGGTAAGAGATTCTTATTCTCTGGAACTTAAAGTCTTTCACCAATGGTTTCTTCCCGTGTGAGGTGGCGGAGCAGTTGGGATCTGGAACACACAAGGACAGTACTGAGAAGAAGCATGCTCTGAAAGGCACCTGACAGCTGACTTTCCTTCCCCTTGCTTTGACCTAGGTGGGACGAGCCAGGACCCAGAAATGCTGTCACCGCCCACCCAAGGAACACATTTCCTCTCCCCGAAACTCATCCATTCTCTACTGCTTAAGATCCTTTTAGAAGTGCTGAGGATGGAACCCTGGGCCTTGGGCAGGCTAGGCAAGGGCTCGACTGCTGGGCTCTTCCACTGTCATTTACTTCCTAAGTCCTATCCTGTCTTCACTGCATTGGCCTTGAAGGAGCCAGAGGACTTAAGAATGATGGACAGGCCTCTTCTAACCCTGTTCATTACTGCACAAAGGCCAAGCCCTCCAGTGGCCAAGGATCACTTGTGAGTCAGGTTTTCTGGGCCCTGGGACAAAGAAACTGCCTGGGGGAGGGTGGGGCGTTTTAGGAATGCAAATCTGTGATTCTGTTTGTCTTTCAGCCTGTTCCAAAGCAATGTGAACCACAGCCTAGCAGAGCCTTCAAAGGCCAGGACAGCACCCCCCCCCCCAGTTCCTCCAGGGATCAAAGGACCCCTCCTTATGGTCTACTTAAAAAAACAAAAAAAAAAAACAGGTTGAGTTATGGAATTGGCACAAAATAAAGAATGGAAATCAAATGTACACATGTGAACCAGCTCATGTGTTGTTTCTAAAGCAGCACGGGGCTATGTCTGGAAATTAAACATGGGGATGAGAGCCTTTTTGGATTCTGCTGAGACAAAATGATGTCATTCCAACGGAGGCAAAATGCAAAAGGTGACAATGTCTGCTGCAGGTCTGTTTGGCGAACAGGATAATATAGCCTGTTTTGGTGTTTAAGGGACACAATTTCCGTTGCTTCAGACCTCTCTCAGGCAGCTGCGGTTGGGGGGCCTGGTACCCTACTGGGGCACAGGATGGTAGGCTCCAGGGTACTCGCTGGATGTCTGCAAAGCTTGGGAACTTCCCTCACTGGAGGGTTTTCCTTGGAAAGTTACAGAGCTCAAGCAAAGCAAAGAATTCACCCAGTAAAGAGCCTCAAGAAATAGGTAGCATCTACAGGTGGCTTTCTGAGCATGGGGGGTTGATTTTCCTTGTGTGGAGAAAGGGTTGAGGAGTTCATGGCAGAGATGGCATTAGTGGCATCGCATCTGAGCTGCAGGAGTGTGACCCGGGCCCATTCCTCCGCAGATAAGCAGCCTCCAGAGGGGTGCCTGGCTGAAGCTGTCCCCCTGCAGCCCTGACCGGTGTCCTCCGCCATCTTCATTTCCGAACATTACTATCCTGCCCCTACATCATATTTTAATACTTACAGTCCCGCCATTGAGTACGACAGCCATCTCAGTTGGCTGATACACGTTGCTTCGGAATGGAGCGCTGGGTCTGGTGACCATGCTGCTGTTGGGCTTCTTCCCCAAGGTGCCGCCAGGCCTTTTCCCCAAGCTGCCATTGGCAAAGCCTGCTGCTGATCGAAGGGCTGCGGGGGGGGGGAGGGATGGCGGAGGGAGAAGGGATGGCGGAGGGGTTGGTAGGATAACAAGACCAGAGAGAGAGGATGGACAGACAGAGGGAGAGAGGGAGAGAGAGAGAAAGAGAGAGAGAGCCGGTTTGTTGTCCCCTCCCCCGGCAACAACCACCAGCTCCTCTCCTCCAGGTAGCCCCCCCCTTCACCCACCACCATGGCTCCTCCCCTTTGTCACAAGCCCGATTCAAAACAAAAGTCACAAAGGAGCTTTGTTCTCAGGCCCTCTAGGAGCCTGCCCCAGCTCTGTAGGGCTGGGAATGCTGTGGAGTTCTGCTGTCCAGCTGGAGGTGGCCCTAGGTTAAACCTTGACCTTCTCCAACCCAAGAAGCCACTGCCTGTGGACTGTTAGGTCTTCTTTGATAAAAGGAAGTCATCCACGCCGGGCGTGGTGTTGCACGCCTTTAATCCTAGCACTTGGGAGGCAGAGGCAGGCGGATCTCTGTGAGTTCGAGGCCAGCATGGTGTACAGAGTGAGTTCCAGGACAGCCAGAGCTACAGGGAGACCCTGTCTCAAAAAGACCAAAAAAAAAAAAAAGGAAGTCATCCACTTAAAAAAATTTGTGCTTGCACACGTGTGCGTGTGTGCATGAGAGAGAGAGCGCGCGCACGCGTGCCACATGTAAGAAGTGGGTGCCCACAGAAGCTAGAAGAGGGAATTGGATCCCGTGAATTATACATAGGTGGTTGTGGTTGTGAACCATCAGACGTGGGTCCCCTGGAGGAGCAGCACGTGAACCATGCTTCCAGCACCCCACCTTGTGTTTCTGAGACACCACCTCACGACCTGGAACTCACCAAGGAGGCTAGGCTGGCTGACCAGGGAGTGCCGGGGATCCTCCTGTCTCCCCTTCCTTAGGGCTGGGGTTACAGTGCCATACCACGCCTAGCTTTTTACATTGATCTTGAGGAGCACATTCAAGTCCTCTCATTTCCACAGCAAGCACTTGAATTAAGTGGCACTAGGGACAGCTGGGACCAGACTGGACTGAAGAAATGGAGTCAGAGTGGGCGACTCATATTCCGAGACAGACTCGGGAAACGTTCTGCTTGGGTACCTCCAAGGCTCGAGCAGCTGAGTGTGCTGAGTGAGGTGCAGCCCTGCCTAGGGAGCACATAAAAAGGGGGACAGTCCGACTTGGACTCTTGCCAGTGTGAGTTCCTAGCAGAGACCTAGTTCTGTGGGACAAAAGGCCATGGCTTTCCTTACAATGTGGAGCTCTGGGGGACTCCCCTTCTAAATGCCTCCTCCTCACAGAAATAGAAGCTGCACCCCTGCTACCTATAGCCCCAAGGTCTCTCTCTCTGCGGTGCTTATTTGTGGTTTTCTGAAGTGTAACCTTTGGCATTCTGGGTCCCTCAGCTTGTGACAGACCTGGCCAGTCAGGGCATTCCATCTCCGAAGACACAGATCAGCTCAGGAAAAGACATTCAGGACTAATCAGAGCGAATCCAGTGATTTTTGCTCTGGAAAGTGACCCTCCCTCCACCTACCTCCAGGCTCCCTCCAGCCCAAATGGCCGTAGGCTGCCGTGATCCTATTAGCCAAAAGCCAAGAGAGGCCAGATCTAGTCAGCATGTGAGTCCACTGAATACAGCCCTTCCTAAAGCCTGCTGTCCAGGGCATCTGGAGTTTCCTCTGTTTGTTAGAAAAATTTAGCATTCAAATTTGGGTTTTTAAAGGAGACTAGTAGCCGGGTGTGGTGGCGCACGCCTTTAATCCTAGCACTTGGGAGGCAGAGGCAGGCGGATCTCTATGAGTTCAAGGCCAGCCTGGTCTACAGAGTGAGTTCCAGGACAGCTGGGGCTACAGGGAGACCCTGTCTCAAAAAGACCAAAAAAATAAAAAAATAAAAAGAGACTAGTAACTAGCCCAGTGTGGTGTCACAGGCCTTTAATCCCGCACTCTGGAGGCAGAGGCAGGGGGACCTCTCCATAGTAAGTTCTAGGCCAGCTGGGACTGCAGGGAGACCCTGTCTCAAAAAGACAAAAAAAAAAAAAAAAAAAAAAGAGAAATTTCAAGAACTTCTCCCCACCCCCCAACGAGCACCCTATCCAACCTAGAGCTAAAGGACAGGCAGGTCTTCTGGCAGTAAGCAAACAGTGTAAATAGCCTTTGGCCCTAATGAGCCAGCCTAGGGCCCCTCACAGAGGAGAGAAGCTCTTTTGTTCCTTTGAAAGGTGGAGATTTCATAGTCCTTGTTAGCACTTTCTAAGATGTGGTCTGAGGTGTCATGTACCTGTTATTTTTATCTTTTGGTGTTTACCTCAAGCCCTGTGGATACTAACAAACACAGAGTGGTTAAGTTATATCTATCTATGTGGGGTCTCAGTGAGGGAAGGAAATATGGGGGTAAGGCTACTGGGGCTTCACAGAATCACAGTACAGCCTGGAGGGACCTCCCATCTCCTGGTCCTGATAGTCAAGGGAAAAGAACCCGACAGGCTAGCTGGAAGCTTCCAGCACAAAAAAACATGGTCATCACAGCTCCTGGACAGGATCCTCCACGGATAAGGCCCCTCATGGGGCCGGGTTCCTAAAATACAAGCTGGCTAAAATCAGTCAGGAAGGTGCCAACAAAGAAGCGTGCCCGATGGTCTTTGCCAGCAATCCAAGAGTCTCTAGAATAAAGGCCAGCACAGCCAGGACTCTAACATAGCTCCTCTGCGTGAGCTCTGTTCAGGCCAGACTTGCCAGGTCTCATGTGGATTTTGGTGGATACATATTTAAGATAGTTGAAAGGAAGGATCATCAAAAACAAAAACCGTCTAAGGGTTGCTGGGGATGTGGCTCAGGGGTAGAGCACTTTCCCAGCTTGCATCCCAGTGCCACAAGGAAACAAAAGAACAGCTTGCTTTAAAAAAATAAAAAGCCTGACAACATCCCACATTGTTTAAAAAGGTAGAGAAAGGGACTTTCAATGTCGCTGTGGGGTGGACACTCACTGAGTCTGCCTTTATGAGATGCTATCTAGCTAGCATGGCATAATGTATCGAGATTTAAAATGCAGATTCTTTAACCTGTATCTAGAAAATCTTTTCAAAGAGCTAGGAATGGACAGACAAGCATGAGCGCGGCAGCGTGGTTTATCATGGGAATCCGGAGGCAGGCAGGTCAGAGGATCCAGAAAAGAAATGCCTGTGCCTGATGGAAAACCGCACAGCATCCATGGAGACGGCAGCTTGGCAGCTTCGGACCTGGGAAAGGCTCCATCGCAGACTTCAGCACATGGCAGGACAGCTCTTGGGCCAGTGGTTTTAACCCATCGCCCCCTCGGGATCACAATTATACAATCCCAGACTTGGACTTCATCAGAATGAGGGGAGGGCAGGACAGGTATCAGTCAGTTTCCTAAGCAGCAGCCCAGATGAGTGTAATGTGGACCCAGGTTAAGGACCAGTCTGCCTTCATGCTGTTTTGCTTTGTTTTGGTTTTGGAGACGGTACTATGTAGCCTCTTGGTGCTCTACTTTCCACACAGACCTCTCATGACATTGTACATATCAAATGAGAGTAGCCAGTAAAATGTTTAGAAGGGCACCTGGCCATATGGTAACACTGGGCTCCAGTAAAGGTTAGTTAGCTTTAAGGGTTTTGGGGTGTGTGTGTGTGTAGCTCTTGCTATATAGCCCAGGCTGGTTTTGAGCTCATACTCCTCCTGCCTCTACTATCTGACTGATAGTCATGCACCAGCATACCTGGCTACCTTTCTTTACTTTGAAAGGCCCCACTGTTTGATGCTTCTGACCGACCGCCCAGTATTAGTGCCAGGAAATCAAACCATCTCACTCAGCCTCTGGTACTCACCCCATGGGTTCTTTGAGAATCTGACAAGGTGATGGGCTAATTCTACAGGAACATGAATGTATACCAGTTTGCATCCACTTCTGGTCCCTCTACTTTCAAGGCCCATGGAGGGCCCAAGATCTCAGAGAAGCCTCTCCAGGAAGAACCAACAAGGAGAGGCAGCTCTCCTAGGATTGCAGAGCTGGCCAGCCTCCTGTCGCTCAGCACAGTCCTGAGGCCGAGCCTGCTGACTGATCTCTGCCCTGACTTGCATCTTCTGCCCTCTCTTGGCAAACCCTGCACCTGCCAATGCCTCCCACACACACAGGCTTCGGGCTGGAACTTTGTGTGAAGAAGAAAACAACTTGGATTAAGGCCACACTGGGATTTTCTGCTCTGCCCATATCGGGGACCACTGGCACCCCTCCTATGTGTAGATCTGACCAGGGTGAAGTGGAAACTGACAACACTCAGGTGTGGCAGCAGGGCGTGGCTAGACCTGTGGAAAGTGAGGGCTCAGAGTGCTTCCTGGAATGTAGGGGTTGAGCAGACTGCCTTGAGCCTTGGCATTCAGCTGGGCCCACTCTCCCACTAGTCACCTGGGTGGATGTTGCTAAAGAGAGGTTCACTGCAATCTGTCATGAGCCACGCCCCTAACTGTTTGTCCTCAGGAAAAGCCACTTAGCTTTTTAGAACCTCGGCTTGCTCATTCGTCAGTGGGGCTGACGCCATAGGTTGATGCTGAGGACAGATGAGATAATGGAGCCCTAAGACAGAAGAGTGCCGTCTCAGGGTTAATGCTCAATATGTGACTATACCAGGACACCATTAATGCCCTGCCAGTGAAGGGACTGAGACGGGGTCTCTCACTAGGGCCTGGGGTGGCTGATTAGGCTATGCTGGCTGGCCAGGGAGCCCTTGAGATTTGCCTGTCTCTATCTCCCTGGCTGGGATTATGTGTGCTGCTGTCATGTCTGGCTTTTTTACACAGGTTCAAGAGATTCAATTTGGTTCTTACACTTGTGTTGCCAGATCTTCTCCCCAGCCCCCAAGCTGTATTTTTGTAATAAATTACGTGGCGATTGGGATGGGGCAAGAATACATAAAAGTATATCGTGGAGCCACTGTCAGCACGGGGCTATCTGGGCGCACCTGCCATGCTATAGAGACATTTCAGTGACTCCCCCAGCCAGTCAGTGGCCACGTTACCTGCGCCATGCTCATCCATGGAGAAGGCCTTGTTCTCCATGTAGGCCCGTGGCAGGTGCATGTCGTCCTCAAAAGCCGTCTCCCGCATCCTGGGCTGCGATGTGTCAAAGTAGTTGGGTGGGTTCTCCTGCAGGGGCGGGAGAAGGGTGCAGTGGATCTCTGGAATGGCATGGAAGACGATGAAGACCCAGCCGCTGGCGGCCAGTGTGATGGCCAAGGTGGGATCGCTCCAGGCGTCTTTCTGCTTCATCAGTGAGTTGCCAAAGAGGTACATAGTCATCCAGACCACCCAGATGAGCACAGACAAGAACGTAGTGACGAGGATGAAGGCTCCATTCACCTTCCACCGCTTGAACTTGCCACACAGCGTGAAGAGCGCCTGCGTCAGGGTGATGACCAGCAGCACCATGTCATAGATGAGGGCCATCACAAAGTCCATGGGCTCGTAGGCACAGGCCGGCTTGGTGTCACGAAGGACCGTCAGCACCAGCCACTCGGTGGCAATGATGACCTGCACCATCATCAGGCACAGTGCCAGGCTCACCAGCTGCCAGCCAGCAGGGCTTGTGCCCTGGCGCACCAGCCTCCGCACCCTCCACGCCTGGCTCAGGAGACAGGAGAAGCACAGTGCAAAGAGGACGCCCCAGAGGAAGCGGCGGATGGAGCAGATGGTCTCATCCATCCGGATGATGAAGGCGAACGTCAGCCCAAAGAGGCCCAGGGTCCCCAGCAGGAAGAGGAAGTGGAGGCACACGGGCCTCCTCTTCTCCTCGTCCTTGATGAAGGGCAGCCTCACTAGGAGGATGAGCATGAGTAGCAGCGTGATCAGGGCCCCTGCCCCGGCCACCGCCTCCACCACGATGCCCCAGATGGCGTCCAGGTCGCACAGGGACACGTACTGAGGGAGGAGGTCCAGCCCGCAGCCCCGGGACGTGCTGGCGTTCTCGGAAGCCACCGAGGCTATCACCAAGAGCAGGAGGAAGGGGAGCACTTGGTGGGTTCTCATCTTTCTCTGTGGCACCAGGAACATTCTAGAAAACAGGGACAGTTAGGGGGAGAGGTCAGTCCATGGTAAGGCTTCCTGTCCCCTGACCTTCTGAGGACCTGCCTCTTTTCAGACCCGCCAGCCCACCTGGTTCCCCAGGCACAGCAGATACAGCACTGGCTCTCTGCAGGCGCTGCAGTTCCCCAACCCCGCCGCTCTGCCACACACACACACATCCACACACCCAGAGCAATAACCACGAGCCACCATCACTAGTGGCAGGAGGACTAGGGGGTGGAGACTCACCTTTTCCACCTACCCTTATATAGTCCTTAAATATTGCCCCTTCCAAAATAAGGGAATGCAAGAAATTTTAAAGGGACAGCCACTAGCCAGGTGCTCTGTTGCAACAACAGCGGGCATCTCCCTCCCTTTAACGTCTGAATGCTGACGGGGAACATTTTACTGACTCCTCTTCCTAGACCAAAAACTGGGCTCAGCCAGTTCTCATAATGGCCTGTGAGGCAGCAGATCCTATTGTGACCTCCATTTTCAGGTGACAAGGTCTTTCAGGCTGTGTCACTTGCCCCATGTCACACAACTTACCCCAGGAAGGAGGTAACCGCTCTGAGCTGGAGCAGAAGTCTCCCAGCATTTCAAACGTGCTACATTCGGTGGTCCTGTCTAAGTCACCCAAATGCTGATGAATACCCAAGAAAGATTCTGTCTGACAAGATGTTTTCTTATTATGTAAACAACACAATATAACAACTTACATAGCATTCGCATTGTGTTAGGTATTGTAACCCATCTAGGGATGATTTACAGTCTTCATGGGGACAAGCAGAGGTTCTATGCAAATATGGTGCCACTTCCTAGATGGGGATCGACCAGCTAGCTGCATGTTGGTGCCTGGACGTTGGTATCCATGAGGACCGGAGGGGTGCCTGCAGATAGATATACCTTTACACCCAAAGGGCCGTTTCTATGCTTTCTCTCCCACATACACCCCATCTTCCTCCTCCAAAGATCTCTTGCATCTCCACCCTCTCCCACCCACCTGTTGGGCCTGCCCGGGAGGCCTGCAAGGTTCTGCCTGCTGCACACTTTCTCCCATGTGCCCTAGATTCTGTACAGCAGCCTCAGTGACAGTCTTCTTAAAATTAATGTATTTTTATATTTATTTATTTAGTTTTTTTGAGACAGGGTCTCCCTGTAGCCCCAGCTGGCCTAGAACTCACTATGTAGACCACGCTGGCCTTGAACTCACAGAGATCCAGCTGCCTCTGCCTCCTGAGTGCTGGGGTTAAAGGCCTGCACCACCACACTCAGCAACAGTCTTTTTTTTTAAATTATTTATTTATGTGTGTGTGAGTATATTTATTTATGTGTGTGTGAGTATTCTGCCTACTTGTGTATAGATGCAATGTGTGCATGCGGTGCCCATAGAACCCAGGAGAGTGTGTCTGATCCTCTGAAACTGGAGCTATGGATGGTTGTTAGTTACCATGCGGGTGCTAAGAATGAACCTGGGTTCTCTGAAAGAACAGCCAGTACTCTTAACTGACTAGCCATCTCCCCAGCCCTCCGTGACAGTCTTAACCCAGCCTTAACCCCGATCTCTTCCCCTCCCACCTCTGGTGGGACATACCCCTGTTCCTTTATCTTCTTGTTTCTGGTTTTAGCTGTTAGAACCTAGTACCCTGTGTGTACTGGCCAGCTGCTGGACTTTATTCTTTTAGGTTGAAGTTAGGGTTGTGGTACAATACCCAGGCTGACCTTGAACTTGGGATCCTCCTGCTTCAGTCCCTTGAGCAGCAGGATTGCTGTCTGTGCCGGGGTGGGGGGTGGGGTGGGGGGATTTATGCAGAACTGCTTCCCTCCCCAAGGCCCTGCTCCAATACGACCAGCTCAGACCTTGGGCAAAGTTCCAGGATCTTGCAGATAACATGCTTATCAAGCCTGCCACTTCCTGTCTGCTTACTTTATTTCTTTCTTCCCTTTCTCCTGTCCTTCCCTCCTGCCTCTGCCTACTGTGAGATATGGCAGGACAGGGCGGGCGCTTCTTTCTCATCAGTAGGCCTGGCTTTCTCAGCCTTGGCACCTCTGGCATTTGGGCCAGGTCCTTCTTTATCCCTGGGCTGTCTTGTGCCTTCTCCAGATAATGTCAAATGTCTCCTGGATGAGGGGCACAAAATCCCCTGGCTGAGGACCACGGGTGGAGTCCAGCATTAGCACACAGTTCCTGGCACAAAGCAGACGCTTAGTAAATCCCCAGGGAACTGTGTATCCAGACTGTTGTCCTCTATATCTCCATCACTGGCTCCTTGCTTTGGAAAGGGGTCTGGGGTCTGGGCTGGAGAGATGGCCTAGCAGTTAAGAGCGCTGACTGCTCTTTACAGAGGACCGGGTTCGATCCCCAGCCCCCACATGGCGAGCGAGAACCGTCTTAGAACCCAACTCCAATTCCAGGAGAACTCCAATCCAGGGGAGTCCGATACCCTCTTCTGACTTCTGGGCCATTGCACACAACCGGGTGCACGACTTGCATGCAGACGTACATTCATACATAACAGAAAAATAAATTAAAAAATAAAAAAACAAAAAAAAAAGGAAAGGGGTCTGACCTTCAAGAAGCCCCAGACCTTACAGCTGTGCTCTGGTGCTTATTTCTAGTCATGTTAAGCTGGTCCTTGGTCTTAACTCCACCTATTTAGGGGCTGGTAACCAGCCTCTCCCCATAGCAGGGTAGCAGGCATCCCCTGGGGCTTCTGTTAAGTAAATGCAGTATCGACCACCTCTCTTTTCTCCACTCCAGTATCAGAGATGCCATGAACATCTCCAATCCTGCCTTGGCTGTGAGGCCATCGACTACATAAATTATTGATGCTGCAGAAGGTGGCTGGTGGGGTGGGGTGGTCTGCTATGTCTGCAGAGAGGAGACAGGCAGGGAACAGAAGGCACCTGGCAGGAAGGTCTCCTTACACGAGACCAAAGGATCCTGTGCAGGTAAATTTAGGAGTGGGATGCATCCCAGATGTTGGTGATCAGCTTGCAGTCCAGCCGTTATAATGCTACTGTGGGTACTTAGGTAGTCATTTAATTTACTTTGTGTAGTCATTTAATTTACTTAGTCAACTCACTGTGTTCTATATACCGACCACTTAAAACTCAACAAACCTCTCTCTCTCTCTCTCTCTCTCTCTCTCTTCTTATTCCTCTCTCTCTCTCTCTCTCTCAGACAGGGTCTCCTGTTGTAGTCCCAGCCTGCCTGGAACTTACTATGTAGTCCAGGCTGGCTTTGAACTCAAGGAGATCTGCCTGCCTCTGCCTCCTGAGTGCTGGGATTAAAGGCATGAGCCACCACACCTGGCCAAAGCACTTCTTTCTTAATGTTTCAAAACTGCGTTGAGGCCCAGTGGGGTGTCTTGCTGTGTAATGGCACTTGCTACCAAGTCTGACAACCTCAGTTTAACCCCTGAGGAGAGAACTGACCCCGGCAAATTGTCCTCTGACCTCCACGTGTGTATCACGGCATGTGCACACACAAAATAACAACAGCTGTGCATTGACGTAATTCACGTTGCATACCTGGCGGGGGGCATGGCCATGTGTACTGCCATTTGGAGAAACATTATTCTACACAGAACCATTTACTGAGCTGAGAAACATGCTACAAACTAAAATTTAAGAATGGGATGAGACAGAACAAGCCGGCACTGGCCCAGGACCCTCCTGCAGGGTCCCTGGAGTGGGTGTCCCTTTTCCATGTCATCAGGTAAACCCCAATCGTTTTCAGCCATTCTCAGGCAATCTCTTTAGAAGGAAGATGTTTCTGAACTATGGATCACTGCCCCTCTCCTGACGTCTCTCACCCATGCACCCTTTGACCAGTGGTTCTCTACCAGCAGCCATTTTGAATGTCACTTCTGGGCACAGGGTTACACTTGGCATCTATTGAATAGAGACCAGGCCCACAATGTGAATAGCAATCTCCAGCAATAAGTCAGTGGTGCCAAACTGAGAAAGGATAGTTTTAGAGATGGAAGTCAGAGTTGGTCAGGGACACCAGAAACCCTGCCTGGCCTCAGCCTCAAGCCTCTACCTAGTCACCCTTCTTGGCAAGAGCTTGTCTTTTTAGCTGTGTCAAATCTCTTAGGAGAAGCTCCTCTTGCCAATCCTGGTCATAAACTGCGACTTGATTTCTTCAGCTCTTTCTGCTTCCTGTCTGTCTGTTGACCTCAAGTGGAAATAACAACACCAAGATGGCGCCCAAGCTTCTGAAACTGTGCAGTGTTCTGGCAGTTCACACCTCTAGTTTTCCCTTCCTTCCTGACACGGGAGGTGGACACTCTTGCTTTCTGCTCTCCCAGCTGCAGCTGGGACCCTCTTCTCCCTCTGGGACAGCTGCTGTTTTTGTTGTGTCATCTGGTTCTCTCAATTCTAGAAAGAGTTCCAAACTTTCTTCCCAAAGCCCTAGGGGTCTGGTATGAATTGAATGGGAAATATTCCCGGCAGGGCATGGACCTTGAAGGCTATGGAGCCTTTAGGAAGTGGGACTTGGAGGGCAAAAGTAGTCACTAGGGGTGGACCTTTGAAGGTTGCTAGCATGACTCTAGTTCCTACAGCAGAGTCCTGGTATGCATCAGTCATCCCTGACATGGTGTACTGAAATCTCAGAAACCATGATCCGCAATGATCCTTTCATCCCTTTTCTCTGTCAGTTCATTTATGTGCCAGGAAGTGTAAGTGTGGTGGTCAATAGATTATCAATTTGACAGGATCTAGCCACACCCAGACAGAGACAAGCCTCTGGGAATGTCTGTGAGGGATTACCTAGACGAAGTTAACAGAGGTGGACAGACCCACCCTAACGGTGGTGGTATACCATTCCCTGGGCTTGGGTCCTGGACTGCGTACAAAGGAGGAAGTGGGAGAGCGTCAGCCTTCATCTCTTTCTGCTTCCTGACTGTGGCTTCAATGTGACCAGCTGCCTCAAGTTCCTATCACATTGTCTTCCCTGTCCTGATGGACTAAACCCTTGCACTGTGGGCCAAAACAAGCCCTTTTCCCCATTAGTTGCCTTCGTCTGTATTTTACCATAG
Source organism: Rhizomys pruinosus (assembly GCA_009823505.1). NCBI lineage: Eukaryota > Metazoa > Chordata > Mammalia > Rodentia > Spalacidae > Rhizomys > Rhizomys pruinosus. The sequence goes on from VZQC01008130.1 coordinate 269,788, forward strand.
CAACAAGAAAAGCAGCTAATATAGTAGCTGATACAGTGTCCAACCCAGATTGGGCCAATATGGATATTCCTCCTGCTCTTGGGCTGCACTGATTGAGTTACAGGTAGGCCCATGGCCTGAAGCAGACACATTTGAATTGGCAAGAGCGTTTTCCATGAACTGGGAAGATGTCTTCTCTTTTTTGACAGCACTGGGAAGCTCCAAGGAGAAAGACAAATCAGCTATCCCAGGGAAAGAACTTGGAGGATAAAGCTGACCTGGAGGTCGCAGCTGAAGGGGCGGGCCTGAGACCCAAGCCAGTAGGCTCATCCATGACTGGTACCAGTAGCCAATTAACTTCACTCATTTGAATGAAGCCAATTTGACCCAGGTTTCTTGTCACCCACAAAGAAGTTCTCAAAAACTACATGGTGTGGCCCTTCTTCCAGAAGGTTTTCCCTGCCCAGTATCTGGGCATGGCCAAGCACTGCAGTGGGACATCTCAAGATGTCGTTCTCATTCCTAGGAATGTCTATGGTGTACAGCCAGTCAACAACACAGAACAATGAACAGGATGACAGGAAGGGATTACCCTGAAGCCACAGCCCCGGGTTCTAGTTTTCAGGGATTCTTATTTCTAACTGCTTACCAGGTTCCATGCTACTCATAGTAACACTCGAGAATCTGCCAGAGAGCTGGGAATGGTGCCTCATCTGTAATCTCAGCACTTGGGGAGCTGAGGTCAGAGGATCAAGACCAGCCTGAGCTGTGCGTGAACTTCTAGCCTAACCTGAGCTATACGGGAACTTCTAGCCTAACCTGAGCTGTACGGGAACTTCTAGCCTAACCTGAGCTGTACGGGAACTTCTAGCCTAACCTGAGCTGTACGGGAACTTCTAGCCTAACCTGAGCTGTACGGGAACTTCAAGCCTAACTTGAGCTTCTCAGGGAGACCTTGACTCAAAACTCAACCAAACAAAAAGAAACTGCACAACAGTCCTTTACTGCAAATGCTAAAACTGTCTCCATTTTAGAGGAGATAACAGTGTGGACAGGGAGAGGAGCAGTTTGCTCAAGGCCATGCAGCTAGAAGACCGGCCCACAGGCGACAATTGTCCCATTGTTCCTGGACTCTTTCTACGGCTAAGGACTACAAGTGTCACTGGTGACTTCTGCTGGCTGGCTTATCTGCATTAGGTCCGGCCCCCACCACACTCTGTGCCAGTGCTTTTGACCCTTGATTCTGTAGCACCAGTCACGACTGTGTGTATATGCGTGGATATGTATGTGTGTGCTATACCTGCATGTTCACATGTGTATGTGAAGGCCAGAGGTTGACATCAGTTGTTTTCCTCTATTGCTCTGCTCTCCACCTTATTATTATTTTTTGTCTTTTGGAGACAAGGCCTAGAATTCAGTATTCAAGGCTGACCTTGAACTTACAGAGACCTGCCTTATTTTCTGAGGCAGGATCTCCCACTGGACTTGTAGCTCATGGATTCAGCTAGAAGGGCTGGACAGCAAGCTCCAGGGACCTGCCTGTCTTGGACCCTGATGCTGGGGTTACAGACGTGCAGGGCTACAGTGGGCTTTTGTGTGGGTTCCAGGGATCTGAACCCGGGTCCTACTGCTTGCATAGCAAGCGCTTTACCTTGAGCCATCCCCGCAGCCAATAATTTTCCATTATTTTATTTCTCTTTTGATCTGTTGCTCCTTTCCACCCCACCCAGCCTCTAGCTTCCTGTTTCCTTCTGGGCCTCAGATGCTGAGTGAATGGAATCTACACTATTACCTCCAACTCTGTTGTTGCCCCCAAAGGTGACATTCATTTCCTTTTGTAAGAAGAAATGGAGGGTTTAGTCAAATTTCTTTTTTTCCCCTTAATTGTGTGTGTGTGTGTGTGTGTGTGTGTGTGTGTGTGTGTGTACTTGGGTCCTCTGGAAGAGCAGTACATGCTCTTAACCACTGAGCCAGCTCTCTAGCCCCTTAAGTCAAAGCTTGATTCTAAGACTGGCAGCAGCAGCATGTCCTGAGAGCTGGTTGGAAAAGCAGATGCGCACAGTGTCAGTCCAGCCACTGTCTGCCTCAGACTGCAGGCCGCATGGCACGGGAGGCTGCACGAGTGGGACGCACATAGGCAGGCACTACCCTGCCCATCCCTCTCCCGCTGTCAGGTAAACCCCATCCTGTTCAATCAGCCACCTGCTGCCTCCCACCTCTAAGAACCCCACAAGGAACAATACAAGATTAGAGGTTCAGAGGCAGCCTCAAGGCAGAGCTGCTTGGGATGGATGAATACATGGCAATAATCCCATGGGGTGCTGGCGGCTCCTCAAAAGGGGTAATGAATAAATGGGAATGAGTGTGCAAGACTTGCCTCACATACTAATCACCTTCGCTGCCAGCCAGGCGCCCAGAAATGTGGCTCATTCAGATGTTCTTAAATACAGTGCAACACACACACACACACACACACACACACACACACACACCCCATCACACCATCACACCTCACACCACGCACATCCACATCACTCACACACCATACACAATACTGTTCACATGTACCGTACACACACCACTCACACCCTATCATACCTTACACACACCATACATATACACCATATACAATACCATACACATGTACTTTTCATACATCATACACATACTACACACATTTGCCACATACACCATTAAACTTTACATGCATACAGCACATCACACACCATACAAAATACCATACCACACACAAAAATCACATATACAATACCATACACAATACCACATGCACACACTACACAGATGCACCACATACACACCATCACTTTACACATACCATACACCATACACAATATCATACACATGCACCATATACACACATATACACACAGCACACACATACATGTATACCAAACCACACCATACACATGTACCATACATATACACCATACACCATAAACATATTACACACTATACATATGCACCACACACAACACACATACTATATACATGCACCATACATACATATGTACATACACCATATACATATGCACCACACACAACACACATACTATATACATGCACCATACATATGCAGCACACACCATACCTTATATCACATATGTATACACCATCATACCTTATACATAGCACATACATATGCTATACCACACACCATACACACATACTATATGCACACAGACACATACTACATATACACCACACCACATATACACAACAGATGCAGAAGCACCATATCACATATACACCATGCACAAACACCTAACTATACACATACATCATACACATACCCCCCCCACATATATGCATCATAACACAACCACATATATACACATGATACACACACTATACATAATACATACACACACACACAGACACTGTCTGCAGAGGAGAGAGAAGCCACGGACAGGTGGAGAAACTCCATTTCTCTGGCGAGAAGAGGGCGGGGCTCCCTGTGTGAGCAGGACAGCAAGGCTGACCAGAGCCACACATGAGGCTGTTCTCCCAACCCCGAGCCTCACCACCAAGACAGTGGGCATGAACTTCAGAGTCAGACTTCTCACTTTCAAATCCTCCTGGGGGCTAGGGATGGGCCTCGGTGAAGAGCGCTTGCAAGTGTGCACACGGCTCTGGATTCCATCCCAGCACTGCCCAAATCGATAAAGTCCTATCCTGCACCACTTGCTAGCACTCTGTGACTCTGAGCAGGTGATTTAAACTTTCTTGCCTATTCCTTCATTTGCAAAATGGGATGATTACAGCACCCACCTTGGAGTTGGGGTGAGGATTAAGCTGACAACTAGAAGCTGGAGCAGTGTCACACACCTGTGATCCCAGGATTTGAGAGGCTGAGGCAGGAGGATCTCAAGTTTGAAAATCAGTCTCAAATAAAAGGGAGAGAGGAGGGGTTGTGGACATGTCTCAGTGTGTAGAATACCAGGCATGCAAACGTGAAGATGGAGTTCAGATCCTCAGCACCCACAGATCCTTGGACTCCCCTAATGGTCAGTTTGCAATCTCAATGCCGAGGAGGTGGAGACAGGGGTTCCCTAGGGCAAGCTGGCTAGCTCTAGCTCGGGGTTCAGCAGGAGACCCTGCCTCAGTAATACCACGGAAAACAACCTAGGAAGACACCCACCCCATGCATGCGCAGCCACATATATGTGAGCCCACACACACGCAAACACGAATACATGTATAAAATACACATGCAAAAAAGGAGATAACTGTAGGGTGTGGGGCAGCAGTTAATGTGGAGTGAGCCCTGAAACTCTTGTCTAATACAGAAGATTGGAACTGCTCCCTCATCTGCAGGGGTGAATTCTCTGCCTCGGGTTTCCTAGGAGTGGCCGTTGCCGTGGAGATGGCAGTGGGAGGGGCTCTCCCATCTGTTTATCCACCACTGGTTTTCAGTTTCTCCCATAATACGTCAAAGCCAACAGGTCCCCAAGATGGCAGGAAGGACGGGTGCCTTCACACCGGACCCGGGAGCTCGGAGTGCAAGCCTCACTGTCAAGGTTGAACCCACGCGGCCACCCTGAAAGTGGCCACAGCTGAGATGTAGGGAGATGGAGGCAGAGCAAAGACGCTGGAGCACACACGGGCCCTCCTCTGGGGAAGCAAGAGCCCTTCTTCCCATCCTCCCCTAGGGAAGGAAAAACAGAATGTCCCAAGCTGCCCTGGAAGGCGCCCTACTGACCAGCCTCACCTGAAGAAACCATTGGTTCTCCTATACCTAGCAGGGTAGGAGAGAGAAATCCTACCTATAGAAGTGAAAGGAAAAACAAGCAGGCGTGTGCATGTGTGCGTGCGTGCGTGTGTGTGTGTGTGTGCATGTGTGTGAGTGTATATGTATACTTATATATGTGTGTGTCTATGTGCAAGTGTGTATGTGTATGTCTGTGTATGCATGTGAATGTTTCTATGTCTATATGTTTGTGCATGTGCGTGCCTGTGAGTGCACATGTATATATGTGTACATGTGAATCTGTTTCTGTGTCCATGCATGTGAGAGATTATGTATGTGCATGTGTGTATGCATGTTTGTATGCATGTGCATATACATGTGTGCATGCATCTATGTGTATGTGCATGTGTGTGAGTGTATGTGTGCATGTGTATATATGTGTGTGCCTGTGTGTATGCGAATCTGTTTCTATGTGTCCATGCATGTGAGAGATTATGTGTGTGCACGTGTGTATGCATGTATACATGTGTGTGTGCATCTGTGTGTTCATATGTGTGCCCACATATGTGTGTATGAACATGTCTGGCTTTCTCAGGCCTGACACACTTAAAAGTTCAGTAGCCAAATAAATCCCTGGCACAGTTTATTCTTTGACCAGCCTCTACTCAGTGGAGCCCCCAGTAGACCAATCAGAACTGCATGGCACGCGGCTGTTACTTTCAACCTCCCTGAACCTCATCCTCCTGCTCTGTGAGAAAGGGCTGCTTTCATGAGATCAGGGTTAAGTCCTTTGCACAGTGCCCAGGGCACAGGAAGCACGAGGCACTTGCTAGGAAGCTGGTTAGGAGTCCCACCCACTGTCATGTTTGTTGGGACAGTGAGAACAACAAAGTCTGAAGCTGGCTGAACCCACGGAACTGGGGAATCCACGTCTCCCAGCTGCTGACCCCCGCTCCTTTTCACCGCACTCCTGACCTGGCCCCTCTCCCACATCTGGCAGAAGCCAAGGTTGAAGCTGGGAGCCAGTCTCCTGATGTGCCCCAGCATCACACTGTCCCAGCCCACTCCCCTCGGAGCACGTCCATGTTTCCTGCTTGGCTGGTTTAAACTGTTACAAGGTTTCCCCCAACATTAAACTCTTTCCTAGACCCAATAGGTTTTCCAAGTTACACCATCTCAGTATCTTCATTACCTAATGCTGACTAGACATTGGCCTATTGGGGGCTCTCAACTTTACAAACCCTCTGAGGTTAGTACTTGGGTTGCAAGACTATCAGCTTCGTGATCCATGAATATGCAAAGCAGCTGCAAGCCTGTAAATAAAAGCAATCATTTAAATGCAAATTGCAGCCTTGGCTGCCTGCACCACTGAGCTTGGATCCTCTCCGGTGCAATTCAGAGACGAAAGCATGACTAACTCAGAGCCCCAGCAAGCTTAGCACAAAAATGCTCTGGAGGTCATGGGCCCCGGCTGGGGGCTCTCTAGAATGGAAGAGAGCTGTCTGCAAGAGGGAGGTGGGTCTTAAAAACCCAAGCCACTCCTCCACTTCGCTCACAAGGCTGGCCAAGCTCAGAGCAGTGCGGTAGGCTGGAACTACCGCCAGGACTCCCAGCAATGCATCTCACCAACTCGGCAAGCAGAGCGAAGGGACCTAACCACAGACCGTCTCCTTGTGGAGGTCAAGGGAGTTTTTATTCACATCCCGTGGCTACCTGCTGAAAACCAGAGAGAACAAATCCTAGTTTCCTTTCCATGGCTCTAAAGAACAGGATCCAGCTAGTGCATTGGGTCTCCTCTCCCCGAAACACAAATCTGTCTACACTCTGTCACAATGGTCTTTGTGTGGCTTCCTCGGGGCTTATCCAAACTTCTGAGCTTCTGCGGCCTCCGAGCCCTCCGCTCGGTTCATTCTTTCCCCACCATCTCTCTCCCAGCAGTGCTCCCCCTCTCGCTGGGGTCTACTGAAATGTCACTCCCCTAATCTCGCCCTTGTCACTTACATTTTTCTGGCAGGCCTGTCCCAATCAGGTGTTGTATCAAGGTGGCATTTCACATTTCTTCACCCATATCTCACCCTCACCCCCAGCCTGGGTGCTCGTTCATTTTCTATAAGATATTTCCACAGCACCCAGTTCAATGTCTGACACATTTGTTGAAATTAAAAAAAAAAAAACTGTAAAGATTTCGTTTGTCTTTGAGAGGAAAGCCAGCTTCTTGCCTCCGGGGCCCCAAGTTGCGACTCCTTCCCCCTCCCATGTTGTCCCCTTCCAACTCAGCTGACCCCTTTTCAGACTCAGAGAAGGAAAGGAATCGGGGAAACAATGTTCACAGTCTACAGAGACAGAAAATGGGCCCGGAGGGGGGCTTCCAACGCACAGATGACAATTTGCATTCTATTTACATGCTATTTGCATGCAGTTTAGCTCTAAGTGTGGTTATTCCGAAAGTCCCACTCCCCACCAAAGAAACTTAGGAAATTGCGTTCGGAAGTGCTGGGGAGGGCGCGGCTGGTGCTAGACCGCCCCCCCCCAACTTCTCCAGTCTTCGCGGGGCCCAGGGTGCTTCCGGGGTCTGCAACCAAGCTCTCCACCCAGGCGCAGTCCGGCGCGTGTGCTGGGGCCCCAGGCGGGGACGATGCTGCCCGCCACACTCCAGGGGCCTTTGTCCCAGTTCCAAGAGCCGCCCCCTGAGCGAACGGGGGACTAGGAGGGGAGACTTGGCTAGGCCTGGGTGTGACGGAGCCAGAACCCGCTGTTCTGGGGCGTCCTCTGGAGCAAGGTCGATGCGCGGCTCCAAAACCAGTTCCCCCCGGCTGGGGTCCTCTCCGGAGCTCGCCTATTCCACCCACTCCCCGAGATTTATGAGGTCCTCGTGGAGCTTGGGGGCACAGCACAGGGTTAATTAATCCTTATCCCTAGAATGACCGCCTGTCCCTGAGGCCCAAGTGACCGGGTCTGGGACAGAACTGCCACCGCCCACCAGCCACTATACCCGACCTCCAGCCGTCTGTCTGTGCCCAGACTGGTTTTGCTCCCGACCTCCAGCCGTCTGTCTGTGCCCAGCCTGGTTTTGCCCCCCTCCCGCGCCTAGGCCGCCCGCTTGGACCCCAGACCCTGCGGCAGGTGCGGGTGCGCGTCGCACCCCGGCTCGGTCCGCCTTGCTCATGGTCAGACTCCCACCCTCCTGCCTCCAGGGCCCCCGGGTCCTGTCGGCTCCCCTCCCGGCTGGACTCCCTTCCATCCGCTGCTGCGGGTTACCTGTCGTCACCCCAGATCCTCCCCAGAGACTCCGACCTCTTTCTGGTCCAGTCACCCCCGGCCCCCTCCTCCGCCAGCACTCTGCGGCTCCCTCCCTCCCCGCCTCACTGGGGTTCCCTCACCCGAACCCCACCTCTTCCCCTGCAGATTAGCCCGGGGAGAGAGCGCAGGAAAAGCCCGAGACGCGGATCCCACCCACCCAGATCTCCCCAGGCCCACGGCGGGAAAAGTTTCTGGGGTCGCCGCAGCGCCCTCGGCTGCACTCACCGGTCCCCGCGGTCCCGCAGCGCCGACGCTCCCGCTGGCCCTCGGCCCGAGTCACATCTCTGCAGCGCTGCCGCGGCCCCCGCTCCGCGCACGCCCGCCAGCCAGCCGGTCCCGCCTTACTGCACCGCGCTCGCTAGCCGCGGCCGCTCCAGGCGCCCCCTGGCCCGGCCCGCGCTGCAGCAGCCCAGGCCCCGCCCCCGCTAGGCCCCGCCCCTACCACAAGCCCCGCCCCCGCCGGGACCGAGGCTCCGCCCAGTGCGTCAGGCCGCGGCCCCAAGATCCAGCCAGCCTATTCCACCTCCCCAAGCCCGGGCGTCGCTTCTTCGAGGACTTCCCTCCCCCACAACACGCACCATAAGCAGCCCAGACACACAGCTGTCCAGGTTGAGGTTTGCAGAAACAGTCTGCACACACAGACAGCAGCATTCCCACGGGGTCCCATGGGACGGCAACTCCTTGCGCACACCAGCTCGGGTCCTGAGCGCAGAGAGGGTCCCGCGTGCGCGTCCCAAGGCCCCCGAAACCGCTGTAAGATACACCTAGGCGGGTCCCTACTGACTACTGAGCACCCTCGAAGCCTCCTCCAACCTGGTCCCGCGGGCCCTGGTTTCTGCGCACACTAAACCAACGCCCGTGTGCTTGGCCACCCCAAACAAGCCCGTCAGCGGTGCCGGCCTCTGATGGGTCGGTGCGCACGATCGCCGTCTCCACCCATAGCACCACTGCCACCATGGCCACCTCACACATCACTCGCGTCTGCAGAGGTCTAGAGGGCCCGGCTTGGTCTGTGCTATTAGCAGAGGCTCAAGGCACAGACGGCCTGTGCCCACGCAGAAGGGGTCGGGGCATCCGCACCTAGCTGGCCAAGGTCAGCATTGCTTAGACTAGGCTTTGGGGTGATTCCCTGGGTGACCAGAGGTGCAAGCTGGGCACCTCCTCAGGTCGTCAGAACCTTGGCAATCCTATTCCAGTGTCAGGGTGAGAACAACCTTCCTACACCCAGCCATATAAAACGCCAAGGACACGACAGACGTAAACCCTCTCTCCCTGGGTGGGAGCAGGAAGATGCTCTCCAGAATAAGTCCTTTGAGGGGTGGTCGCCTAGGTTAGGAGCGTCACGAACTTGTCGGACATTCCCATTTCTTCTCATGAGTCTCTGAAGTCCCTGTCCCCTTCCTCAAGCTGGTTTTCTCTGGGTCAGACCACGTGCACCTTGGCCATGCATCTCTGTGAATTTTTTTTTCCCAAGGAAAAATGGAAAAGACGCATTCTTAGGGCAGAATTCTCCCCCGTCTCCCCCCGATTTTCGGAGGTGCCTATCCTCAGCGTCGGAACAGGGCTCCGCAGGCACACTGTCGGCGCTCATTAAATGTTTACACACAACCTCTTGTCAAGCAGGAGCCCACTAGACTGTGGAATTGGAAAGTGGACACGCACTGCCACCTGGTGGTACTTTGTGGAATTGGCACCAACATCTTTCAGTAAACCTTCGAGTCCTGCATCTATAAAAGGGAGATGTTTTAACATTCATGCTGATTGAGGTAAACCTGTGACACCTTTTATAGGATTTGATTAATATTACAATGATAGTTATTTTCCTCTTCCCGACTTTGGGTGATTGTTACTCCAGCAACGAGTAAAAATCAAACTCCAAAAACCTGAGATCAACTTGTCACCTCAAAAATGATGAAGGCCAGGCTTGCCAGTGAGGTTCAGGTGTCTGGGAAGCTTTGTGTTGTCCATGCTCCCCACTGGACAGGATCAGCGCTGTTCAGTCTTCCCTGTCCATCAAGGCAGCCTCAAGCCACACTGAGCCCCTGGGTATTTTCCACAAGACTAATATCACCATGGGATTGAACTTCCTGTTTGAGTTACTTTTACTAAATAAACAGCAGATCTCTGCTCTCAAAGCCCTGTCTCAGGAGTCTGGACTGTAGCTCAGTTGATAGAGTGATGGCTTAGCCTGGAGGAAGCCTCAGCTACATATTGAGTTAGAGGTCAGTCTAGGCTACATGAGACTGTCTCATGGGAAAAATGAACCCGTGTGTCATGTTCGTCCTGTCCCACGTTCAGTCCTCCCCTGGTCCCCTCCACTGCCATGCCTCATCAAGTATTTTTTGACTGAAAAAAAATTAAATTCCAACTTTGCCTTCCTTCCCCTTTAAGGTGTATCCAACATGTGAAGTCCTTCAGCATGCCCTTTTTCCTGTTAGTAAGTAGATCATCTCCCAAATGAATTTGTCTCTCAAGGCCTTGAAGTGGTCCATCTATTCCTGTGGACATCTTGCTTTCCCCACAGTTCTCTGTGTAGGTGTCTTCAACTTGCATGTGACTTGGATAGGTGGGGGCCTTCCTTAAGGGGTGGGAAAGGACAGATGCCGAACTCGAACCTGGTTCTCACTTCACTTCAGTCCCTTGAAGGTGATATTTGTGGATCACAGTAACTCCATGAAATGTTTTGAGGCCAGAGAGCCAGCTGCTTGGTGACTATTTTCATGTCCCTTGAATTGTTGTGGCATCTCCCAAGTACCCATGTCTGTGCCAGGTACTGCTGGCATATGCATGGATGTGATGTGATCTTGTCCTAGGGAGGCCACGTCACCATGGGATTATGTTGGGACCTTCTACTACAGTCCTGGCGAGAGTCCTGCCGGGCAAGGAGGAGTAGAAAAGGACCCAATTCAACCTTTTTAAGTCTTGGGATTCAACTGTGCAGTAGCCAGGAGCTGATGACACCATCACTGCAGAGCCGATATTCTGAGCCCATGACAGACATTACCAATCAATTGCTGCACTTTTTCATCGGTTCTTTTACCCTCAATCTACGACTTGTGCTGCCCATTAGATAGTAGGAGATCCACCCAGTGTGGATCGATCCATGGATCGATGTACCACCTGCGGTCATCATTTGGAACTACTTATTTTTCCTTTGCTACACTGAGTCCCCAAAGTCTTTGCTGCTGTTCACAAAGTGGCCTGGAGTGGTCTGATTATGGCCTGTGGTCCTCTGTGAAGCCCAGTCTGTGTCCCAAACAATAGGGATTTTAGCTTTTGCATAAGGTGATCTGAAGGTTGTTTCATTGCTCAACAATGCCAAGGACTCAGACTCCCTTGTCAGCCTTCTGTTTGGCGGTCCTCGTGGTAGTAAGATGGCTGCCCCAGCACCAGGCATCTGAGCTTTACCTGACAGCTTCCAAATGTAAGAATGGTGGTCAGGGCCAAGAGCTTCCCCTGTGAGCCTTCTTTTTTTTTGGTCTTTTTGAGACAGGGTCTCCCTGTAGCCCCAGCTGTCCTGGAACTCACTCTGTAGACCAGGCTGGCCTTGAACTCACAGAGAACCACCTCCCTCTGCCTCCCAAGTGCTAGGATTAAAGCCATGTACCATCACGCCCAGCATGAGAGCCTTTTTATTAATCCAAAAGAAAATCATCCCTAGGGCTGCCTGTCCCCACACCAGGCAGAGGATCCCCTTCCATCTCCTTGACCATCCATGGATTCCCATGCCTCCTGGGCATGCAAGGGAGCTGGGTCCCCTCCCGAATACCTGGCATCAATGGCTGCACATTTTGTTTGCTTTTTTCTGGGACAGGGTCCCATGTGGCAAGGCTGGCCTTCAACTCCTAATCCTCCTGCCTCTACCTCCAGGGTCCCATCCCACCATCCCTATTACCTCCCGAGTTTATGAGTCTTACCACTGTGACTCAGAGGAATGAACTCAGTCCCCAGACTGGACAGGAAATGTGTAGTCCCCTCCCCATCCATTGTCCTTCATGGAGGGGCTTTATGACTCAGAAGTCTCTCTGTCTCACTGGTCTCATCTTTACCCTTTTACCTGTAGATGGCACCTTGAAGTGCCCCTCTCCCCCAAAATTAACAAGGAATTGTCCCCCCTCAAAGGGAACCTTGGGGCTCTACCTTAGCATATAAAAAAGGAACTGGAATTATGGCAATTCTGCATTGTTTATTTATTAATTTATTCAGAGATAGGGCTTCATGTAGCCCAGGCTTGAACTTGTTATGTTCTGAGGATGACCTTGAACTCCTCATCCTTCTGTTTCTGTATCCCCAGTGCTGGGACTACAGGCCTGTGTCCTCTGGACTTGGGTTATTTATTTATAGACTTTTATACATCTCCGCACTGGGGATTTCAGAAATCTCTGAGCTGTCTGTGTTTATTCAGTTACTGGGCTCACCGTTGTGCTGGCTCCAAGGTCAAGAGAAGAGCCAGAGGTGGAGGCCACCTGGCCGGTCCAGGGCTGAGCTCTAACCATCCTGCCCCCCTACCCCTTGGGCAGTTCTCTGCTACTTTGTACCTCACTTCAGGACATGCATTCAAATCACCTGGGGCTCTTAGCTAAATGCACATTCCCCTTAGAAGGGTGGGGATGACTCTGTATTGAACTGAGTCTTCGTGTGGGCCACACATGAAGGCCATAGCCTAGGTGTCCACACTAGGTGCTCAATAGAGCCTCCTGATTTATAGGACTGCTGCTATGGCTCAGCAGGTAAAGCACTTGCATAGCTTGAGGACCTGTGTTCAGACCCCGGAATTCATATAAAGCTGGATGTGACAGCACAGGTCCATAATCCCCGAACTCCTACTGGGAGTTTGGAGGCACAGACCCGAGAATCCTGGGAAACTCCAGGGCCCCTAGCCTGGTGTACATACAAAGGTAGAGGCTAGAACACACACACACACACACACACACACACACACACACACACACACACCATACACTTATACACACAGATTAAGACAGACAAACAAACAAAGGGTGTCTGGCTCTTCCTAACCCATTTCAATGATGGGGGCTGGGGCCCAAGGCCAGTATAAGATGAAATCAAGCTCTGACTGCTGGTCAGCTGGGTGGGAGAAGGAGGGGATCAACAGTTCGGGACAGACTCTCCGAGGAGCCTTACAGAAGGGTCTCCTGATCCGCTTCTCTCCTGATCCGCTTCTCGGCTTCTGTGTCTGCACAGTGGGGGTGATCCCTAAGCAGGGAGCGGAGGAGGTGGGTGCCAAGGACTGCATGCCAACCTAGGGTCAAGAGGTGTCCAGCTTTGTTTCTCCTAATGGCTTCTTCTTTTGGAAAAATACTTATTTTTCATTAAAAGGCTCATGTAAGCATCTATTCGTTTATTGTTTGCAAGTGAGTAAATTTTGAAAAAAAAAAATTCTCGGTTTTAACTGAAAGCACTTTAAATGTTCCTGGGTAATTTACCCACCATTATTACCTGTCTGGGTTCTTTTTATATTAAAACAATAGCCGCTCTTCTCTACTTCCTCCCGGAGCTCTTCTTTCCCTCCCCCTCCAGGTCCTCCTTGGGGGTCAAACTATAGTCTTCATTAGGCAAGTGTTCCCCGCTGAGATACATCACCGGCTTGTGGATCTTTTGAGACAAGGTAAGTAGCCCAGGCTGGCCTTGAACTCACCATGCTGCTGTCTCAGCCTGAGTGCTGGGATTACAGGTGTGCATCACATCTGGCTTCTGTTCATTTTAAAGTGTCAAAGTTTTGAAACTCATAGAATCAAGAGTTGCCTTTCATGGCGCCCTTACCTGAGACATCTCTCAGGGCACCTGCTGTGCTTTCCAGCCACTGTTCTAAACAACATGATTTCCTGAGCCCGCAGGGCATGAGCTGCTTCCCCGAGCTGCGGAAATGAAAGCTGAGGCAGAGGGTAAATCATCAGAAAGCTGCCGGTGCTCCCTGATGAGAGGCCAGGAGCTAGAGCCCTGAGTGGAAGGGACCTTTCCAGGGGGCGCCATGCTGGGCAAGGCTGGCCACTCCATCCTCCCCATCCCATCCTCCCTCTCCCTCCTCCTTGCCCTCTCTTTCCTCTCTGCTCCTCTGCCCCCATTTCCCCTCCTTATCCCCCTTTTCCCTCTCTTCTCTCCTCTCCCTTGTCATTGTACCCCCCCTGCCCTCCCCTCGTTTCTTGTTGAGAGCTTGGCCCAGCCAACTGTGAAAGATTACATGAGACAGGCAAGGCCAAGGTGGGAGCTCTGAGGTAGAGCTGGGAGCCCGAGGTAAGTCGGTTACATAAGGGCCGAGGACAGGGGACAGTTATGTAACTGGGGGGGGGGTTGTAGAGGAAGGGAAGGAGGGTGCTGAGAGTCTGGGAGAGGGGAAGGAGGTGGGACTGGCGGTCGACAACGAGGAGAGAGCAGAGGATGCTTATCACTGGCTAGGCAGCTGCTGTGCAAAGGATACTAGGACGGCTCGTGGGGGTCTTCCTCTATCTCATCACGTCCCCTGCCCACAGCTCCCACCTTTTACTCTCTGACACATGACGCTGAAGTCTTCTGTACCTTGTTTTGAAATGAACTCCTTTACAGTTTAGTCAAGTTTAGCAACACTGTCTATTGATTGCAAACAAGACCTCTGAATCTTTGGTACTCTTTTCTGCCCAATATGGGAAAGGATTGGAAGGTCTAGAATTTCCAGGCGCACTCTGTGCTTAATACACACGTGCTGAGTGAATAGAACACAGTGGCATTTTCTTGTCATAGGTCTTACCTAGCAGGCTACCCTACCATCTATCTCTGCTGCCAGGGGGAAGTGATCCTGCTGCTGTTTTTAATTTTAATTTAATTTAATTTAATTTTTTATTTATTTATGTGCATGAATGTACTGTCTGCATGTAGGTTTGTGCACCCGTGTCGTGCAATGCCGCAGAGGTCAGAAGAGGGTGTCGGATTCCCCTGTAACTGGAGTTCTTCTGGAATTGGAGTTACAGACGGTTCTCGGCCGCCATGTGGGTGCTGGGACTAGAACCCGGGTCCTCTGCAAGAGCAGTCGGTGCTCTTAACCTCTAGGCCATCTCTCCAGCCCCCTTGCTGGTGTTTTAAGTCAGTTGACAAACACTGTTGAGGCACTAAGCTAGGTACCTGGAGTGCTACTGAAAGCGGGGCTTTATGCTGTTCACCTAGTACAGCTCTGCCTCTGAACACATGGGGTTGGGAACTGCGCCGTCAAGCTCTTGGTGGGTGGTGAATTCTGTGACCCCTCCTGGCTGTTGGGCTGTAGTGACAGCTTGGTGTCACTGCCAGAAAAGATTCCAAGGCAGGAGGGGGTTCTCTAGTGCTCCCTTGGCAAGAGACTAGTAACGGCAGCCCTGCCTGCGTGGGGACTGCTTGAAGGATCTGGGTTCTCTGGGGGACCAGGATGAGCAGAGACTGTGAGGAATAAGAGGTGGTCTTTGCTCTTGGAAGCCACTGAGCGTTGTGGGTGACTTGCTTCCGCAGGCCTGGTCGCTCCTGACTGATGGCACCCGGCCAGTCTTTCTAAAGTTCTGCACACACGTGTTTGGTCTCTGCCCTGCCTCTCCTCCCATCCTTCCTCACCCCGCCCCTGCCTCTCTGCCTCTCCCCCTAGCTCTACCCATCTCTCAGACAGGGTCTCCTGTAGCTAGACTCCAATTCACTCGGTAGCTACGGATGACTTGCACCTTTGATCCTCCCGAATGCTGTTGCCCGTCATGGTTTATGTGGTGCTGAGAATCAACCCCAGGTGCGGTCTGCTAACCATGCTCCACCCCCAGCTGCCACAACACGGAGCCCCCTCACCACAGCGTGAGGGAGCTTCCCCATACTCCTTACAGTTCTGCCAAACATCAGCTTGGAGTCCCCGAATTCACTTCAGATGCTCCTGCCTGCACATAGTGTCAGGCTACAGGGAAGGGCTCTGTCCCCTAGGACTGGCCCTCTCTTCAAATGGCACTTGAAAGGGCTGGAGAGATGGATCAGCGGTTAAGAGCACCGACTGTTCTTGCAGAGGACCCGGGTTCGATTCCCAGCACCCACGTGGTGCCAAAGAACCGTCTTTAACTCCAGTTCCAGGGGAATCTGATGCCCTCTTCTGACTTCCAAGGCATTGCACGACACGGGTGCACCAACCTATATGCAGACAGTACACTTACACACATAAAAAATAATAAATAAAAAATTAAAAAGAAGGTATAACCAAGATAGTCAATATATTTCTAAAAACAAAACAAAAAAAAAACAACCAAATGCCACTTGCAAACCCAAGTTGTCACCTGTGTCTCCAACAGACTAGATGTGTGTGTGTGTGTGTGTGTGTGTGTGTGTGTGTGTGTAGTGGATTATGTTAGCTTTGTGTTGATGCAACCTGAGCTAGATAAACCCCATTTTGTTCCGAAATCCGTTTTGTTTCTGACCTTAACATAAACCTCGGTTGTGCTGGGATTAAAGGTATGGACCACTACACCCAGCTGGTTTGGGGAAATCTTAGGAGTGGCCCTAGGCCACAGGATTCGGAGTACATCCTGTCCTATCTGTAAGGAGCCGCAGGCTTTAGCTTGCTTACGCTGAGCTTGCTTACAAGGAAGTTGACTCTGTGAATTGTCACCTCGAGCCTTTTTCCAAGAGCTGGGTGCGGACGTGCAGTAAGAGCCACCAGCCTTTCTCAAGAGCTGGGTGCGGACATGCAGTAAAAGTCACCAGATACTCCAGCCCGATGTCTCAACTCAGTGATCTTGCAAAAACAGACCCTCCTCTGACGCCAGACCCTGTTTCACCCACCCCCTCCCCATTTCTTGCCTTCTGCAAAATAAATACAACGGCTTGTGCTCAATAAAGTAGACTTTGTCAACCTTCGCAAAGTCTCGCTCTTCTCTCTCGCCCATTATATTTCAGGTTTTGGGGTCTCCCTCGGGTACCTATCGTTACATGACCTGAAGGCAGGGTCACCTATCCCCATGTAAAAAGTCCTAAAATGTTCTTGCATTTTTCCAGCATGGGTGTGCTTAGTTTCTGACCCATAACCTTACCTTCATATTACTGAGCTGCTTACCTTTAGAAATGGTTTTAGGTTTTTCCACTCACAACAAATTTATTTCCAGGTTTTCTGTCTCCTAAGGAAACCCCAATTCTCCATGCATCAGATTCCAGCCTGGCAAGCTCACTGTTAACTCCCATAGAACTTACTGTAAACCTCAGATCTAAGTTTTTCCTTCCCATCTACTGCCTACCGTAACCTCAAACCAAAAGCTGTTTTTCTAAAACCCTTATCTTTCCAAACCTCTGCCTGCTTCATAATTTTAGCTGTGCCTACTTACAAAAGATGTCATAATCAAATTTTGTTAATTAATATGATTATGTATGACTATTTTCTTTTTTTTAATTTTTTTAATTTAAAAAATTTTAATTTATTTTTGTATGTATATGAATGTACTGTCTGCATGTAGATTTGTGCACCCGTGTCGTGCAATGCCATGGAGGTCAGAGGAGGGTCTCGGATTCCCCTGGAACTGGAGTTCTCCTGGAATTGGAGTTACAGATGGTTCTTAGCCACCATGTAGGTGCTGAAGATCGAACCCAGGTCCTCTGCAAGAGCAGTTGGTGCCCTTAACTGCTAGGCTATCTCTCCAGCCCCTGTCTTTTTTTTTTTTTTTTTGGTCTTTTTGAGACAGGGTCTCCCTGTAGCCCCAGCTGTCCTGGAACTCACTCTGTAGACCAGGCTGGCCTTGAACTCACAAAGATCCACCTGCCTCTGCCTCCCAAGTGCCTTGTCATTTTCTTATGTCATTTAAAACTCCCTGTAATGTCATGTTTTTATATGGCTCAACATGTTAAGATCTAAAAATTTTTTTGTTAACTACCTGTTAAATTGAATTTGCTTTCCAAAGTAATTGTTTTAAGGTATTTCCTTCCTTTGTTTACTTTAAATGTCTTCTGATTTCGGTTTGTTTT
>VZQC01008130.1:289636-502696 GCA_009823505.1 Rhizomys pruinosus
CAGTACCAGGCTGTTTTTATGACTATAGCCCTGTAGTATAGTTTAAAATCTGGTATAGAGATCCCTCCTGTGTAGCTCTTTTCACTCAGGGTTGATTTGGCTATTCGGGGTCTTTTGTTTTTCCAAATGAATTTAAGAACTTTTGTTTCCAAGCCTGTGAAGAAACTCTTGGGGATTTTGATTGGGTATATTTATTTTATTTTACAAAATTACCATATGCTTTTCTGTATATGCTACTGCCCTGAGCCTGAACTGTGGCTGTCACAGACCTTCCCCATCCTGTAGACTGGGCCTCTGCCTTCCTCTCTCTTTCTCTCTAAGTTCCTGAATACCATTTTCTTTTTCTTTTTCATTTTTATTTATTTTTATGTGTACGAATGTACTGTCTGCATGCAGGTCTGTGCACTCGTGTTGTGCAATGCTGCAGAGGTCAGAAGAGGGTGTCGGATTCCCCTGGAATTGGAGTTCTCCTGGAATTGGAGTTAAAGATGGTTCTCAGCCACCACGTGGGTGCTGGGGATCGAACCTGGGTCCTCTGCAAGAGCAGTCGGCACTCTTAACCACTAGGTTATCTCTCCAGCCCCATACCATTTTCTTATACTTTACTTCATCCTTTTGGTATTTATTGTCAATTGTTAAATGTCTTAGTACAACCTTTATAAGGCATCATCACAAAATTAATTTTTCTCATATTTTAATTACAAGGAAATTGTGTTCCATGACTAGAGACTCTCAATACTGTGCAGACTGTGGATGGTTTTGAATGTTATAATTTTGGCTATTTTATTTGAGATAATCGTTTGTAATACTATCATAGAGATTCAGTGTTATTATAAAAATTACTGTTGGGGCTGGAGAGATGGCCTAGTGGTTAAGAGTGCCGACTGCTCTTGCAGAGGAACCGGGTTTGATCCCTAGCACCCACATGGCTGCTGAGAACTGTCTGAAACTCCAATTCCAGGAGAACTCCAGTTTCAGGGGAATCCAACACCATCTTCTGACCTCTGCAGCATTGCATGATCCGGGTGCACAAACCTACATGCAGGCAATACAGTCATACACATAAATAAATTAAAAAAAAAGAAAAAAATTACTGTTGTTAATTGGCTTTGAAAAAAAATACTGTTGCGACAAAAATTTTAAGTTTTTGGCCTGTACTGCACACTTGTACTACAGTCTCAGGTGAAATGCACACATGTAGGAAGCTTCCTTTGCCAGGAGCAGGTGCAATGCAGCCCTGCTGAGGGAAGGGGGAACACAGTAACTGCCTGTGGCCACTGTAGGGAACTGACCTCTCGACGCAGAGGTCAGTCGATTACTTTCCTAACCTGACCTGAGAGCTCCCTCCACCTCAACCCTTAGCCTGGGACAACGGAACGTTTCCCACTCTTGGCCATGATTTCCCACCTGCCCAGAGACTGTGGCCCCTGGACAGGAAGTTCAGGCTGATGGTTGTTGGCCTATCTTTAGCCTATGTCCACTCACAATTCACTTCACCATGCCAGCTAACCAGGTTGGTGGTCTAAGGACCACTGTCCAACCCATTGGTCACCTGAATGAAATGCAGGCCTGCTTCAACCTGTATGCATGCAAAAAATGACTGCTGGGAATTCTGTAATGATGGTAATGGAGAATTTGTTTTATTGCCTGCTACAGCTTGCCTTTATAAACAAAATGATGTCAGCTCCCAGAGCCAATCACAGACCCCAATTCCATGCCACCGCACACTACTTCCCCACCCAGCATCATGCACCTGGGCCACATTGTCTGCTTCTTCTTAGGTTGGGGGTCAGAGAAATCCCCTGACTCCCATCTGCATGGTGCCCTGAGGGGTGCTAGCTGAGAACTAGCCTCCAATTCAAACTAGATCTTCCCACATCTCCCCCTTTTTAAAATTTTTTGAGAGGCAGATAAGCCCCTGGGAGAGGTTGGCATCATAAAGGAACCTGGTCTTGAATAGACGATTGCTGAAACCCATCTTGAGTGCTGGGTGGAGGCAGGTCAGACCTAAGATTTTATTTTTTATGCTAAAACCAATTCATGCCCAAAAAACCAACCATGAGGTAAACTGTCAACCACAAGTAATGAATATGAGAAACCTGTTAAAACCAATTTGCAAGCAGCTATGTATAAACTTGTACAGCCCAAGGTCCCCATTGTCCAGCTGGACAGGCTTTCTTATATAAGCATGTTGATCAAATAAGAGCCCAGTCTATATTGCTGTAGTTCCACAATTCACCCCAATCTCTGTAGCCCTTACATTCTACCATGCCCCCTCTTCTGCAGATTTTTCCCTAGGCTTTGGGAAATGGGCACAAGTGGGTGAGAAGCAAAACAGTCTACTTTCTCTGGACACGTCATTTTGTACTCTGATCAGTTCAGGCTGTTTCCTTTCATGGATTGGCAGTCTATCCAGGAATATCTTTTTAATCCTACTAATGAAGCACAAGCAATTAGAGATACAGGCATTTAAACAGTACTAATTATTATGGCAGATTACGTTGGCACAGACACAGATGTTTGGATGGTATGCTAATCCATGTACCATGGCTTTTCTGTAGAGGATGACAAGTCCTTATTGTAGCTTATAACATCTCCTAACCACTAGCCGACATAAGCTTGTGGCATCAGCCATGAATTATTCATACAAGGAGAGAGCTAATAGCCAATTAGATTTGGGGTATACAGACATATGGCTGCCACTGGCTGGCAATATCTCTAGGCAGGTGAGGTGTAGCTGATATTGATGGAGGAGTCTTGCTTGACTCAAGGAGACCAATATTTGCTTCATTGCTTTAGTGGCCTTTGGTAACATTCTCTGGCATTCCAGAGGCCAACTGTACACTTGCAAGTGTGATCTTGAGACATCTTTCCCATACTTATACCAGGTCTTCAGCAGCAGGGACTTACTACCACTTTTCTTGCAGGTATCCCAGTTTATAGGCAAAAAGCCTTTCCTTTGGGGGTGGGGGTTTGGATCCCCTAGCCAACATCTCCTTGACAGAATAACCCATTTCTGATACCAGAGCTCTCCTGTATTAATATATTTTGTTTAATCCTATAGCTTTCAAATACTTTACTATTGTATTTGGCTTTGAATATAGAGAATTTTCTTTTCACAGTTGTTATGTCTATCAGCCAATTAAAGAAAGCAGTTATACCTGTTTTATAAGAAATTACTATATCAGTTGGCTCTCATTTACAGTTAGAGAATGACTTCATTACCATCATGTTTTTCTTTTTTCTATGAAAAGAAGAGGTAGGAAAGTCTCTCATATTAAAACTTTGCAGCACCTTGAAGGTAACATTAGGACACATTATAAACAGTTGTTTTACATAGAATTCAGAGAGATGCTTGGTGTCTGTGACTGAGGCTTTTCTTCCTTTTAATGTTCAGATGGGCCAGCTTCTCTGCTGGTATTTCTTGGTCCATCCTGCAAAATGCAAAGCTTTTCTTTCTTTTCTTTCTCAGCCATTAAGTTGGTGATGTTTTGACCTGTGGGAACATGAAAATCTTTTCCCATAGTTAGCTTTAAGATTTAAATTGAAAAATTTGACAGAAGGTTAAAAAGTTTTATATGTAACTGTATACCCCCTTTTTAGTTTGTTTTTATTTTTATTTATTTTAAAATTTCTTTTTATTTATTATTTTTTATGTGTATGAGTGTACTGTTTGCATGTAGGTTGATGTGCCCATGTCATGCAATGCCATCGAGGTCAGAAGAGGGCATTGGATTCCCCTGGAACTGGAGTTAAAGACAGTTCTTAGCTGCAATGTGGGTGCTGGGAATCGAACCCAGGTCCTCTGCAAGAGCAGTCAGTGCTCTTAACTGCTGAGCCATCTCTCCAGCCCCAAGTTTTTATTTTTTGACCCATAAATCTCTAAAAGGCAGTTGTATTACACATACCTATAGAAAGGAATCGAAGTGTAAATTTTCATTAAATTCACTCAAACTATTTATCATTGAGTGTATGTTGTTAATTTGGGAAGTAAACTTAATTCCTTTAGTTAAATTATCCTACAGGTAAAAGAAAATGTTACAAGGTGATAAAACATAAAAAATATAGAGAACGTTTGTGTACATTAACCCCAAATTTGTTATACAAATGATAAGTAAAAACAAATATGGACAACAATCTGTATTTCCAATTAACTTAAATATATTAGCATTTTTATTAAAACCTTTTAACCAATGTTGTTTAATATAGACATTTTTACTTTTACTAAGTCTTAAAATACCATATAATATGCAGACAAAGTTTGGGCAAATTTGGTTAGTGTTAAACACACATCAGTTAGGTATACATTGTTTCTTAAAATTCTTTCACTACACTGTGACTTCAGAGAAATCAAGTCCATTAACTTATATTATTTATTTGTATTTCTTTATAAATCTCTACTGAAAAACCTCTATGTAAATGTATGAAAGTTATTTTAAACATATCACTATAAATCTTACAAAGTGGGTTTATAGTGACCGTTTTTCTTTCAGTCATTGGAGGTGGTTTTTCCAGGCCTGGCACAAAAGCCTGTTTTAAAGATGTTTTGCCTATTTGTTGAATGCTCTACAATACACATTTAACTATACTTTAAATTATATATAAAATAAAATAAGATGATTTCTTAAAACCGATGTATTTCCTACAACATTTTAAGAATTTTCTGGAATTTTCATTTAAGTGTTGAAGAAGCACAAACAGCAGGTGGTGGCATACACCCACAAAGTAGTTAACTGTTACCAAACCTGTATAATTTTATTAGTAATTCTTAACCAAGACAAGTAAATTACACAAATAACCATAGAAATTTAACTATATTAATAGAGCTGTGTCTGTGTTGAAAGGGCCAGTTTCAACTCAGAGGATTTTTAGAATTGTACAAATACATATTAACATTTACATAAACCCAATTAAAGATTGTTAACACCAAAAGGTATAAACCAAGCTTTGTTTGGGTTGAATCTGTTAACAGTGATTTATAGTCGACTTTTTACTATTTAGAAAGGAATTTAGGAATTTAGAAAGTTATAGGGATTAGAACAAGTACTCAAACATTCATACACACATGTGCGTGCGCACACATGCATGCATATATATGTATATACATATATACATGTAATAAAGAATAACAATAAATATTGTTAAGTTGACCTGTGAGAGAGGCGAGAAGTTACATAATTGGTTAGTATTTGATGAAGAACACACAAAATTATTTTACACATTTGTTGTAGGGTATACATCCTATTTGAATACATATTTTGGTAACACAAACCTGTGAAGTTCATTTGATAATCTTTTGGTTCATCTCTTCACCATTTGGCGGTCGCTATCTGACCCCAATTCTTTCCTTATGCTGAACCCTATTCTGATTTTATTTCTAATCCATACCTGTTCTGTCCCTGTTTCTCTTACCCTTTCCTTAGAGGCCAAGGTTCAGAGAGCCCAAAGACCAGAACTGACTCCATTTATTTGTGGTTCTAGGCCAAATTGTTCTAAGACAAGAAATTACAAAGTTTTTAGTTAAATTAGACCAAATTTTTACCTTAATCCATTGCAACAGTTTCATTTTGCTTTTGGTCTTTTCAAGGCAGGGCCTCCTTACAGTC
This sequence comes from Rhizomys pruinosus, assembly GCA_009823505.1. Classification (NCBI taxonomy): domain Eukaryota; kingdom Metazoa; phylum Chordata; class Mammalia; order Rodentia; family Spalacidae; genus Rhizomys; species Rhizomys pruinosus. Next base: position 295,243 of record VZQC01008130.1, read on the forward strand.
CCAGCTGGTCTGGAGCTCACTATGCAGACCAGGCTGTCCTTGAACTTACAAAGATCCCTCCATGCCTCTGCCTCCTGAGTGCTAGGATTAAAGGCATGCACCACCACACCTGGCTCCACAAGCCTGGAATTTATTGAGCCCAATTTGCATTACAGAAGACTGGCCTCTAGAATGAGGTCCCAGAGGAAGCTTAGTAGACAAAAAGAAAACCTGAGCTGAATTAACCACTGCAAAGACATTATTTACAGAAAAAAAGGTTTCCAGGAGAACTTTTAAAACATACTTAAACTGGGGCTGGAGAGATGGCCTAGCGGTTAAGAGCACCGACCGCTCTTACAGAGGACCCGGGTTCGATCCCCAGCACCCACATGGCGGCTGAGAACCGTCTGAANCTCCGCTCTTACAGAGGACCCAGGTTCGATCCCCAGCACCCACATGGCGGCAGAGAACCGTCTGAAACTCCAATTCCAGGGGAGTCCGACACCCTTTTCTGACCTCCGCGGCATTGCACGACACGGGTGCACAAACTTGCATGCAGACAGTACATTCATACACATACAGAAATAAATAAAATAAAAAAAAAACATACTTAAACTGTAGCTGGCTTTTCACAAACCTCCAATCAAGCCAATATTGGTAGGCTAATTCCTGGGTAGGGAGTTGCCTCCACAACCCTAGCTGGCCTAGAACTGAGCAGCCTGTGCAGATTGTGCACCTCAATTCCATGCCCACTGAAAAAGCCTCTAGAAGGCAAGTGGATGGGAGAGGTCTCCTCTCTCACAACTTCTCTGAATACCCATAACCAGGGAAGGCTGGGGGACCAGCAGATGCTCCCAATCCAAGGAAGTCAAAACAGCACCCAGGGGCTCCATAGAGGGGCCCTGCTGAGTGGGTGAAAACCCACAAGAGAGTGCAGGCCTCTCAAAGCCTATCAGAGAAGGGGTCTCTGGCACACAGGCCGAGTCCCTGTTAGCGCCATCCACAGGCATACCAGCCAAGTCAACATGAGAATTTCCTCTCCCTCCATCCTTAGTCTGTGCCTTCAATGATTCAGAGATGCTAAACTGTCTCCAGGCTAGAACTTCAAACACAATAGCCACAGTAAACCATGGCACACAGTCAACAAATACATGCCACATATCACAAAACACAGCTCCTTTAAAAGTATTATTTCCCATCTTGCAGGGATTCTAGCTTACCAAACTGGTTCCCATGCCCCATGCTGATGTGCCAGAACATAGGAAGCTTCCTTTGCCACAAGCAGGTACAATGTGGCCCTGCTAAGGGAAGGGGGAGCACATTACCCGCCTGAGGCCACTCTCGAAGCAGAGGTCAGTTGGTTACTTTTGTAACTGGACCTGAGAGGTACGTCCACCTCAGGCCCTTAGCCTGGGACAACAGGACGTTTCCCACTCTTGGCCGTGATTTCCCACCTGCCCGGAGACTGCTGGCCCCTAGACAGGAAGTTCAGGCTGATGGCTGATGACCTATCTTCAGCCCATGTCCACTCACAATTCACTTCACCACACCAGTTATCCAGGTTGGTGGTCTAAGAACTGCTGTCCAACCCACTGGTCACCCGAATGAAATGCAGGCCTGCTTCTGCCTGTATGCGTGCAAAAAATGACAGTCGGGAGTTCTGTAATGATGGTAATGGAGAATTTGATTTATTGCCTGCTACAGCTTGCCTTTATAAGCAAAATGATGTCAGCTCCCAGAGCCAATCACAGACCCCCAATTCCATGCCACCGCACACTACTGTCCCACCCAGCATCATGTACCTGGGCCACGTTGTCTGCTTCTTCTTAGGTTGGGGGTCAGAGAAATCCCCTGACTCCCATCTGCGTGGTGCCCTGAGGGGTGCTAGCTGAGAGCTAATCCCCAATTCAAACTGGATCTTCCTACACATACATATAAGTATCAAGTTACCCATACCTACTAAAATGTTTTTATGTATCTCTGTTATACTTTGCATGTGTTACTTTTGATATTTTCAAGAAAAACTAGGTTTTACCTCTGGGAACCATAAGGGACAGTTCAAATGAAAATAGTTTCAGTAAGCTTGTCAACCTATTTCCTGTCTATAAGTCTGTGAATATGACAGCCTTCATCTGAGATAGACCTAGAAAGTATTATTTTAAGCTTGTTTCCTGGGCTATGTCTACTTAACCTAAAAATGTTACATTTCTCCTTTTGTAGTATAGACCCACTATACCTACAGTACCTAAAAGCCTTTTACAGACCTACACCCTAAAGAACAAAATATATGCTGTACTGGATAGCTTTAGTTTCAACTTGACACACCCGGGCTGAGGAAACCTCGATTTGAGAAGGACTGGCCTATGGCCATGTTTACAGGATATTTTCTTGATTGTTAAATGATATGGGACAGCCTAGCCCACTATGGGCAATGCCACCCCTGGGCAGATCTTTCTGTACAGTATAAGAAAATAGGCTGAACATAGGCCAGCAGAATAAGCTAATAAGCAGCATTCCCTCGTAGTCTGTGCCCCAGATCCTACCTGCAGGTTCCTGCCCTGAGTTCCTACCTTGGGCTCCCTAAGTGATGAACTACGACTTAGGAAATGTAAAACAAACCCTTTTTCCTCCCCAAATTAGTATTAATCAGAGTGTTTTGTCACAATAATTAAAAGATATCTAGTCAAGATTTGTTAAAAATGCTTAAGTCTTTGTTCAAGCTTATTTATGTGTTATATAGTAATTAAAAATACCAAATTAATGTAACTGACCCTCTTGGAGGTTTAACAACCATACTTAAAAGCTCTAATCTGATTTGGTCAGAGGAAACCTAAAGGGACAATTTTTTGCCCCTTGCCCTCTAAGGTCAACTTCAACTTAAGTTAGGGGACTGTGAGGACACCTCTCAAAATGTCCTATAACTGTGAGTCACCAGTCTTCCTGTGCAGGGAGGTCTTAGAGATTTACTGAGAGGATTCCAGCCAGTGTCCAATCTAAAAAGAGGAAGGTCAACACAGAGGAAAGTCTCCTCATGCTTCGAAGGGAATCCTGGTCAAACAAGAGCTGACTTTGTCCTCACGTAGATGGAACTGGTACAAGGAAAGCCAACAGAGCCAGGTGCTCCCCCAAGGCCCCAGTGACTCCTGAGGACCAAAACCTCAACTGACCTTAGTAGCAAAAATAAATGAATTTGCCAGGCGTGGTAGCTCATGCCTTTAATCCTAGCACTTGGGAGGCAGAGGCAGGCTGATCTTTGTGAGTTCAAGGCCAGCCTGGTCTACAGAGTGAGTTCCAGGACAGCTCGGGCTACAGGGAGACCCTGTCTCGAAAAGACAAAAAATGAATTTATCTGACCTAAGTGTATGGCTTATTCATTTTATTAAATTAATTAACTAGTTAATTAATTTATTTTTTTGGTCTTTTTGAGACAGGGTCTCCCTGTAGCTCTGGCTGTCCTGGAACTCACTCTGTAGACCAGACTGGCCTTGAACTCACAGAGATCTGCCCTCCTCTGCCTCCCATGTGCTAGGATTAAAGGCGTGTCCACCATGCCCAGCTAAGTGTATGGTTTTTAAACACCCCAACAGGAAAGTAAAATAAAATAGCTTATACCTTTTACCTCAGAGATAGGTGAGATCTGTTGTGCCATGCTAGAAAAGTACCACTTCTATACCAACCTGTCAAAAATATTTGGGACTTGTGGATAATTCCTCCCCCCCACCCCAGAACCTATCGTCATGGATATGGTGGCACTCATTCTGGGGTCCTATGACCTAAAACTTTTTTCCAATCTCTTTTTCTTTCTTCTATTACTTCTTTATTTTTTTCCATTTTTTAACAATAAGTAATGATTTATGAGTACAAGCATCTTTCATGTAAAACCAATTTTCAAGCAGTTGTGCCCAAACCCACAGAGCCCAAGGGTCCTACCATCCAGCTGGGGGGGCTTGTATGTACAATCAAGTTGATCAAATAGGTGTCCAGTCTATATTGCTGTAGTTTCAACATTCACCCCAATCACAGCCCTTACATTCTACCACGCCCCCTCTTCTGCAGATTGTTCCCTAGGCTTAGAAAAGGGGCACAGGTGGACGAGGAGCAAAACAGTCTACTTTCTCTGGAGCTGTCATTTTGACTCTGGTAAATTCTGGCTGTTTCCTTTCATGGGCTGACAGTTTGTCCAGGAATAACCTTTCAATCCTACTAATGAAGCACAAGCAATTAGATATATAGGTATTTAAACATTACTAATTGTTATGGTAGGTTACTTTGGTATAGACACAGGTGTTTGGATGGTATGTTAATCTATGAATTATGTTTTTTCTGTAAAATATGACAGGGTCTTACTGTGGCTTATAACATCTCCTAACCACTAGAGGATGTAAGCTTGTGGCATCAGCTGTGGGTTATTCTTCCAAGGAGAGAGCTAATAGCCAATTAGATTTTGGATATACATGCATATGGCTGCCTCTGCTGCACAGTATTTCCAGGCAGGTGAGGTGTAGCTGGTGCTGACAGAAGAGTCTTGCTTGACTCAAGGAGACCTATATTTGCTTTATTGGTTTAGTGGCCTTTGGTAACACTCTCTGGTATTCCAGAGACCATCTGTACACTTGCAAGTATGGTCTCAATACATCTTTCCCATGTTAACGACAGGTCTTCTACAGCAGGGCCTTACCGCCTCTCTTCTTGCAGGTGTCCCGGTTTACAGGCAAGAAGCCTTTACTTGTGGGGGCTTGGCTCCCCTGGCCAAAATCTCCTTGGTAGAATAATCCATTGCTGATATCAGAGCTCTCCTGTATTAATATATTTTGCTTAAATGCACAGCTTAAAGAGACTTTAGTATTATATTTGGTTCTGAATAGAGAATAATCCTTTTCACAGTTCCTATGTCTTTTAGTCAATTAAAGAAGGCGGTTTTACCAGTTTTATAAGAGATTACCTCTATAACAGTTGACTCCAATTTACAGTTAGAGAACGACCTCATCATCATCATATTCCTCCTTGTTCTATGAAGGGGAGGTAAGAAAGTCATGGCCTAGCGGTTAAGAGTGCCGACTGCTCTTACAGAGGACCTGGGTTCGATCCCCAGCACCCACATGGCGGCCAAGAACCGTCTGAAACTCCAATTCCAGGAGAACTCCAGTTCCAGGGGAATCCGACACCCTCTTCTGACCTCCGTGGCATTGCACGACACGGGTGTACAAACTTGCATGCAGACAGTACATTCATACACATACGGAAATAAATAAAAAAAAAAAAAAGAAAGTCTCTCATATTAAAACTTTGCAGCACCTAGAAGGTAAGTTTCATTAGGACTCATTATAAACAGTTGTTACAAATAAGATCCATAGAGGTTTGATGCCTGTAGCAGTCTGAGGCTTTTCTTCCTTTCAATGTTCAGACTGGCCAGCCTTTCTGCTGGCACTTCCTGGTGCATCCTACAGAATGCAAAGCTGTGTCTTTTCTTTCTCAGCAGTTAAGTTGGTGACATTTTGACCTGTGGGAACATACAAATCTTTTCCTGTAGTTAGTTTTAAGATTTAAATTGCAAAGCTTTTGACAAAAAGGTTTCATATATATCTGTATCCCCCCTTTTTATTCTAGGTTTTTATTTTTTATTTTTATTTATTATTTATTTATTTTTGGTCTTTTCGAGACAGGGTCTCCCTGTAGTCCCAGCTGTCCTGGAACTTACTCTGTAGACCAGGCTGGCCTTGAACTCACAAAGATCTGCCTGCCTCTGCCTCCCAAGTGCTAGGATTAAAGGCGTGCGCCACCATGCCTGGCAGGTTTTTATTTTTTGACCCATGAGTCTCAGAAAGGCAGTTGTATTACACATACCTATAGGCTGGAATCAATGCGCAGATTTCATCAAATTCACCTAAGCTGTTTTGGGTGACTGTATGTCGTTAACTTGGGAAGCAAATTTAATTCCTTAAGTTAAATCATCCTACAGGTAAAAGAGAATGCTACAAGATGATACTGTACAACAGAAAAATGATAGAGAACATTTGTATATGCCAATCCCAAAGTTATCGTTATACAGATTTTAAGTAAAACAAATGTGGACAACAACATCCAATCTCTTATAACAGAGTACAGATCCTCACCTCCTCCAATTGGAGACCCTGGGTGGGGATCTTCTCATGGCTAATGCACTTAGGGTCCCTACTGGTACTGGGAAATCTATGCACTGTGGCCCCATGCCTCTTAGCATGTTTCCAAAATCAAATCCAACAGCTCACTCATACAAGATTTAATCAGTGTGTTCTTTCAGTTGTAGAAGGAGAAACCGCACACCGAGGACTGGCTACTATCTATCTGAAGTGAACACCAGTCACCAAAAATGACTGAGATGGAGACCAGATCCTGACTTACCAGCCTAAAATCTCCTTTTTCCCAACTATGCCCCCCATCAGCTGGAAGCAGTTACAGAAAGAATATTGTATTAGTCACTTTTCTGTTGCTGTGATAAAGCACCATGACCAAGGAACTTATAAAAAGAAGAGTTTATTTGAGCTTACAATTGGCGGTTCCAGGGAATTAGAGTCCATTGTGGCGGGAGGCGTGGCGGCTGGATCTGGAGCAGCAAACCGAGGGTCACATCTCACAAAGAGCACAGGAAGCAGAGAGGGCAACTGTAGACCACAGAGGCTTGTTAAAACTCACTAAGCCTGCCCCTAGTGACACACTTCCCCCAGCATGGCCACACCTTTTAAGACCTCCAAAAACAGCACCACCAACTGGAGACAAATGTCTGAATACTTACAGCCTATGGGGGACACTCATTGCAAACCACCACAAATATGATGCTTCTTCTCTATGACAACCAAAAGGCTAGACTATTAGGCTTGGTTTTTCAAAGCTCTGGAAGTTATGGCCAACATTCCCAGAGCACACAGATTTCTACTCCCTCCAGAAACTGTCAATCAATGGCCTCATTTCCTCTTTATCTGCTGTCCCGTTCTGGACACCTAAAATGGCCTGGCCAGACAGCACTTTGCTGCTGGCTGCTATGCTCCGCCTAGAAGACCCAGCCCTGGCTACCTTCTAGTAAACTTTCCCAGAGTCCTAAGCCTGGTGTGTTCCTTTTATTTGGGGGTCGCACCAACACAAACCTAACAGATGACTCATTCCTCAGGCTCAGTGAAGTTCCGGAGAGGCTCACAGGCTCACAGCACACAGAGGAGCATGTTCCTGATGGTTAGGGTAAGGTTTGAAGGTCCCAGGTGCAGGACCTTCTGGAGTTGGGGTCTGCCACTCTTCTATAACACCTATATGTGTGGCAATCGGAAGCTTAGAGTTTTGATGGAGGTTCTAGTTCGTACCTATGTTTGATCATTAACTCACCCTGAAGCCCTGTCTTCTTCACAAAGGAACTTTTATTTTCTTCTATTTTATTTTACTTTTTAAATTTTGAGACAGCTCTGTAGCCCAGGCTGGCTTTGTATGTTCATCCTATCCACACAAAAGTAGAACTCTCACCCCAAAGGGGATAAGAGAAGTTTATTCTGGAGGGAAATTTTTTATATGAGTGACCATGGGCCAGGAGCACAGATTCAAGTTGCAAATTCCATGTTCCGTAATGGAAGTAGGTGCATGAAGTTTTCATACTAACAGAACAATGAAAAGTCACACATCAAGACATTTTTCAAATACATTGGTAGAAACGTCAAGTAGGTAGATACAGCAAAAGAGAATCTCAGCTCAGGGCTCAGATTCTACCTGATGATGCTCAGTGTTTTGGTTGGTGGAAGTGTTTCTTTGTTAAGTTAATACATTCTGTTAGTCACAAGACTTTACATCAGAAGTAGAGGTGGCCAGGAGCCGCTATTTACAGGCTAAACATGGCCCAAGATGAATTGTAAATAGGCTCTGGATCTGCAACATTCCAAACTCTCCACAGGCATTAAGTGCTAATCAGTTGTTCAGCCTTGGTGGAAGTTCAGTCCAAGATACAGGGTTTTTCAGGAAACTTTTGGTTCATACTTCTACCCTCACCTCCCAAGTGCTAGGATTACAGGTGTGAGCCACCATGCCTGGCTAGCATGGCACACTTCTTCACATGGTTTAGTCTTTCTGGAGACTGGGTCATCCCTCCTGTTGATAGGTAGAATCTATTTCTTTGATTCTATCCCTTGGGTTGAAGCAGCCCTAGGATTCCCCATGATCATCGGAATGCTGTGTAACCAACCAGGCTGGACCCTGGGTCCTTCCTGCCTCTTCTGCTTCCACACTGTGCTGGTTAGTTCTTATTGTCAACCTTGATACAACCCAGAGTCACCTGGGAAGAGGGAACCTTACTGAGGAATTATCCAGATCAGACTGGCCTGTGGCCATGTTTGTGAAGGACTATCTTTTTTTTTTTTTTTTTTTTAACTTTTTGAGACAGGTTCTCCCTTGTAGCTCCAGCTATCCTGGAACTCACTATGTAGACCGAGCTGGCCTTGAACTCACAGAGATCCACCTGCTTCTGCCTCTAGAGCCTTCTTTGGAGTGCTAGGTGTGTACATGTGTCACCATGCTTCACCCGTGAGGGACTATCTTGATTGATGATTGGTGTGGGAGGGCCAGGTCACTGTGGGCAGCATCATTGCTAGAGCTGTCCAAGAAAGGCAGCTGAGCATGAGCCAGTGAAAGAGTCAGTGAGCCGAGCTCCTCTGTGGTTCCTGCTTGAGGTCCTGTCCTGATTTCCCTCAATGATGGGTTGTGGACTGGAAGTCTAGAACAAATAAACCCTTTCCTACCCTAAGTTGCTTTTGGTCCGAGTGTTTTATCATAGGAGCAGAAAAGCAAAGTAGAGCCCACACCCATGGCCACCAGCTCTGGGAACCCAGCTGCTGTGTTAAGAAGAGTTCTGGTCAATAGCCTCACTGAGCCTGTGGCATCTGCCAGGGTATGTGAGGCAGTGGATATCCAGAGTGCAGAGCCTTGAGGTGACTGCAGTTCCCACTGATGTGGAGCAGAAGAGCCACCTGCTGTGCCCTGCCAGCCTAGAGAGCCAGGAGGTGTAAGAAGATTTTGCTACTCTCCCAGAAATATGAACTAAAACAACATTGTCTTGATGGGGAATGTAATTTTTCTTTCTTTCTCTTTTTTTATTATTACTGTTGCTGTTATTACCGTTATTATCAGCTTACATTATTTATACAAAATAACAGGGTTCATTATGAGATTCCATACATGTTTATCATGTGCTTTGCTTACATTCCCTCATCACCTTCTCTTGTCCCTCCTCCTCCTGGTCTTTTTTCCTTAAAAATAATTGTTCTTGGGCTGGGGAGATGGCCTAGTGGTTGAGAGCACTGACTGCTCTTGCAGAGAGCAGATCCCCAGCACCCACATGGCAGCTGAGAGCTGTCTTTGACTCCAGTTCCAGGGGAGTCCAACACCTTCTTCTGACCTCTGCAGCATTGCACGACACAGGTGAACCAACCTACATGCAGACAGTACATTCATACACATACAAAATACATTAAAATTAAAAAAAAATTTTTTTTTCTATTTTTGCCTGGTGTGGTGGCAAACACCTTTAATCCCATCTCTCAGGAAGCAGAGGCAGGAGGATCTCTGTGCGTTCAAGGCCAGCTTGGTCTGCATAGTGAGTTACAGGCCAGCTGGAGCTACAACAGGGAGACCCTGTCTCAAAAAGACCAAAAAAAAATTTTTTTTCCTATTCTCTTGCATTTCACTTTTATTTCCATTTTTTTTTTTTACTTAGGATGTGAAATAATGGGCTTCTCTGTGACGTCTTCATGCACACATGTCATCACACTTGCTCTTCATCCCCACTTGATGTCTTCATGCACACGTATCATCACACTTGCTCTTCATCCCCACCTGACGTCTTCATGCACACACATCATCACACTTGCTCTTCATCCCCACCTGACGTCTTCATGCACACACATCATCACACTTGCTCTTCACCCCTACTCCCCTGCCCAGAGTCCCTCCTGCCTTCATGACACATGTACCCATTACCCCTTCCTTCCTCTCTGCCATCTCTTCAGACTTCCTTCTCCTCCTCCCCTCAGAGTTGTCCCCTCGACTTTCATGCTCTACCTATTTATTTATGGATAAAGTTAAATCTAGATTCAACATATGAGAGAAAATATCCGATATTTGCCTTCCCCAATCTGGCTTGTTTCACTTGACATGATGATCTCTGGGTCCATCCATTTTCCTGTGAATATAACCTTTCATTCTTCTTTACAGATAAATAAAGTTCCATTGTGTAGAAGACCATAATTTCAGGGCTGGAGAGATGGCCTAGCAGTTAAGAGCACTGACTGCTCTTGCAGAGGACCCGGGTTCGATCCCCAGCACCCACATGGCAGCTGAGAACTGTCTTTAACTCCAGTTCCAGGGGAATCCAATGCCCTCTTCTGACCTCCGCAGCATTGCACGACATGGGTGCACAGACCTACATGTAGACAGTACATTCATACACATAAAAAATAAATAAAATAAAATAAAATAAAAAAGAATACCATAATTTCTTTGTTTACCCATTCATCTTCTGATGGACTCCCAGGCTAATTCCAAACCTTGGCTATTGTGAATTGTACAGCAACAAAAAAGGATGTTCATGCATCTCTGTGGTGCACTAAGGTGGAGCCCTCAGGTGTGTGCCCAGGAGCCGTATAACTGGTTCTTTTTAAGGTTTAGGAGGAACCTTCATATTGATGTTTTAAGTGGCATTTTATCAGTCTAGGGATAAGGTTGGGTTCCTTTAATAAAATAACTAAAAGGCAGGAAAAAATCTCAAACTCACAGAGTGTAGCAGTAAAACAGGCTTTTATTCAAAGATAAAACCTCAAGTCCATACAAATAAAGAATCATACATACATACATACACACACTCAAACAGACAGATGAAGCTCTCCATAAGTGAATAATAGAGACTTTGGGTTCTAATGGTTCTAGTAGTTTCCTCTCCCCTAATTTTGGATTGGTCAATTTAAATATAGAAGAGACAATTGATATAGGTCACATCTCCAAGTTGAGATATGCAAGGCTATGTGACTGTAAGCGTGTTATGGATTTCAGGGGCCCTGGGAAAGACCACCCTGACTCGACTGAATTTTAATTTGCTGAATTTATTCAAACTATGTGGCTGGCCGCAGCCGCTGTGGTCAGGAATGGAGGCTGTAGCATTGGGTCCAAGCAGGAAGACGGTTCTTAAAGGCAAAGAAAGAAAGAATAAAACCCACACATTTACTTTACTTAGGCTGAATATACAACTGTGTGTGATAATGTCATTATTTCCTGGTGCTGATATCGGCAAAGCAACTTTTACAGAAGCTATAGTAAGCAGTTAGTTAATCATTTCACAGCAGTTAAACATTTCTCGGTAAGGGGCAAAGGGGCTTTTGTAGTCAGCACTTCCTGGAAATGTTTGAAACTCTAGTTGAAGTGGGTCCCTAAGATGGCTGCCTTAACCAACATGGAGTCACTTTAGTCGTTCCAAGGGTCCCTGTTGTAGTTAGAAATAGGCCTTCCTGCCAGAGACCAAGAAAACGGAAGTGGGCCATCCTTATAATTCCTCAGTGACCCTGTTTGCTTCTCAGGGATTTAGTCTCTCACGCTGACCTCCCTAGCCGATGCACAGATTCCCATTTCCTTGCATGCCACATATATTAAGTAGGGAAACACCATCTTTTTTTTTTTTTTAATTGTATTTATTTCTGTATGTGTGTGAATGTACCGTCTGCATGCAAGTCTGCGCACCCGTGTCGTGCAATGCCATGGAGGTCAGAAGAGGGTGTCAGACTCCCCTGGAACTGGAGTTCTCCTGGAATTGGAGTTTCAGACGGTTCTCGGCTGCCATGTGGGTGCTGGGGATTGGACCCGGGTCCTTTGCAAGAGCGGTCGGTGCTCTTAACCGCTAGGCCATCTCTCCAGCCCGAAACACCATCTTTCTACGGGACTTTGCTCTCTGGGCAGCAGCAGACAATTACAGCAGATGCAGTGCTGGGTCAGAGCAGGACTGCAGGGCAGCAAGAGGTCTTGAGTTTCCCACATCCTCCAGAGGCTGTAGGGTGCAGCACCTCTGGTGAGGCACTGACATCTCATCTGCGCCCCGTGGTGACGTGCAGAGTGGCTTGAGCACTGCATGAGGGAGACAGTGCTCCAGTGTGGAGACAAACCCAGGACGGTGCAAGGAGCAGAGAGAAGCCCAAGGTGCGGTCAGCATGCAGGCCGCTGGATCAGTCAGGCTGCTGAGCTTTGAGACCAGACGCCACATTACCGGAAGCGTGTTCGTGCCTTTTTCACTCTGGCTGCTGGATGGGCTGCACCCGGCACCTGCAGAGATGTAACTTTGTAGTTCCAACAAGGAATCAAGCAGAGTCCATCTTGACAACCAGGAGCCACACGGTTACACAAAGACTGAACAGGTCCTCCAGAGTCTAAGACCCCCAACCCCTCTGCTTCCTTTCTTTTGCTTTATTTATAATGTATAGTCGCATGTTGCCACTGAGAAGGGCACGGTTGTGGACCTGAACAACCTAACATGGCTATGACATCACTGGAGATGAAATATTACCAAACAACTGTGGACCGTGCTGTGTGTTATTGCAATGTGTAACTGCCCATCAAAGAACCAGTACATCTTTGTGAACATATCCAGAAATGTTATCATTCTCTCTCTCTCTCTCTCTCTCTCTCTCTCTCTCTCTCTCTCTCTCTCTCTCTGGAGACAGACCCCAGGGCCTTTCACACACTAGATTATTACTCTACCATTGAGGTACATCCTCTGTCTTTACTTTGTTTTTAATTTTTGGTCCTAAGTAGCCCAGGCTGGCCTTATGTCCATGTGCTTCTGTCCCAATTTCCTGGGTGCTGGGGCTACAGGCATGGGTCACAGTAGCTAGCTGGCCCTTTTAAAAAATTTATTTTTTGTCTTTTTGAGACAGGATCTCCCTGTAGTCCCAGCTGGCCTGGAATTCGATATGTAAACCAGACTGGCCTGCCTCTGCCTCCTGGAGTGCTGGGATTAAAGGCGTGTGCCACCATGCCTGGATTTATTGGCCTCTTTTTATTTTATTTTTTTTTAGTATTTTTGAGACAGGGTCTCCCTGTAACCCCAGCTGTCCTGGAACTCACTCTGTAGAGAAGGCTGGCCTTGAACTCACAGAAATCCACCTGCCTCTGCTTCCCAAGTGCTGGGAATAAAGGTGTGTGCCACTATGCCTGGTTTTGGCATTTTTTAAAAAAAATTTTTATTTATTTATTTTTTATTTTTTTTAAATTTTATTTATTTTTGTATGTGTATGAATGTACTGTCTGCATGCAGGTTTGTGCACCCATGTCGTACAATGCCGCAGAGGTCAGAGGGTCTTGGATTCCCCTGGAACTGGAGTTCTCCTGGAATTGGAGTCACAGACGGTTCTTAGCCGCCATATGGGTGCTGGGGATCGAACCCGGGTCCTCTGCAAAAGCAGTCAGTGCTCTTAACTGATAGGCTATCTCTCCAGCCCCATGGCCCTTTAAATTTTAAATGGAGGACCAGGGAAGCAGTTCTGTGGTTGGTAGGGTGCTGACCTCTGTGGTAGTGCTGACCCCTGTGGTAGTGCTGACCTCTGTGGTAGTGCTGACCTCTGTGGTAGGTGCTGACCTCTGTGGTAGTGCTGACTTCTGTGGTAGGTGCTGACCTCTGTGGTAGGTGCTGACCTCTGTGGTAGGTGCTGACCTCTGTGGTGGTGCTGACCTCTGTGGTGGTGCTGACCCCTGTGGTAGTGCTGACCTCTGTGGTAGTGCTGACTTCTGTGGTAGGTGCTGACCTCTGTTGTAGGTGCTGACCTCTGTGGTAGGTGCTGACCTCTGTGGTAGTGCTGACTTCTGTGGTAGGTGCTGACCTCTGTGGTAGGTGCTGACCTCTGTGGTAGGTGCTGACCTCTGTGGTAGTGCTGACCTCTGTGGTAGTGCTGACCTCTGTGGTAGTGCTGACCTCTGTGGTAGTGCTGACTTCTGTGGTAGGTGCTGACCTCTGTTGTAGGTGCTGACCTCTGTGGTAGGTGCTGACCTCTGTGGTAGTGCTGACTTCTGTGGTAGGTGCTGACCTCTGTGGTAGGTGCTGACCTCTGTGGTAGGTGCTGACCTCTGTGGTAGTGCTGACTTCTGTGGTAGGTGCTGACCTCTGTGGTAGGTGCTGACCTCTGTGGTAGGTGCTGACCTCTGTGGTAGTGCTGACTTCTGTGGTAGGTGCTGACCTCTGTTGTAGGTGCTGACCTCTGTGGTAGGTGCTGACCTCTGTGGTAGTGCTGACTTCTGTGGTAGGTGCTGACCTCTGTGGTAGGTGCTGACCTCTGTGGTAGGTGCTGACCTCTGTGGTAGGTGCTGACCTCTGTGGTAGTGCTGACCTCTGTGGTAGTGCTGACATCTGTGGTAGTGCTGACCTCTGTGGTAGGTGCTGACCTCTGTGGTGGTGCTGACCTCTGTGGTAGGTGCTGACCTCTGTGGTAAGTGCTGACCTCTGTGGTAGTGCTGACCTCTGTGGTAGTGCTGACCTCTGTGGTGGTGCTGACCTCTGTGGTAGGTGCTGACCTCTGTGGTAGTGCTGACCTCTGTGGTGGTGCTGACCTCTGTGGTAGTGCTGACCTCTGTGGTAGTGCTGACCTCTGTGGTAGTGCTGACCTCTGTGGTGGTGCTGACTTCTGTGGTAGTGCTGACCTCTGTGGTAGGTGCTGACCTCTGTGGTGGTGCTGACCTCTGTGGTAGTGCTGACCTCTGTGGTAGTGCTGACCTCTGTGGTAGTGCTGACCTCTGTGGTGGTGCTGACCTCTGTGGTAGTGCTGACCTCTGTGGTAGGTGCTGACCTCTGTGGTGGTGCTGACCTCTGTGGTAGTGCTGACCTCTGTGGTAGTGCTGACCTCTGTGGTAGTGCTGACCTCTGTGGTGGTGCTGACCTCTGTGGTAGTGCTGACCTCTGTGGTAGGTGCTGACCTCTGTGGTGGTGCTGACCTCTGTGGTAGTGCTAACCTCTGTGGTAGGTGCTGACCTCTGTGGTAGTGCTGACTGTGTGGTAGTGCTGACATCTGTGGTGGTGCTGACCTCTGTGGTAGGTGCTGACCTCTGTGGTGGTGCTGACCTCTGTGGTAGGTGCTGACCTCTGTGGTAAGTGCTGACCTCTGTGGTAGTGCTGACCTCTGTGGTAGTGCTGACCTCTGTGGTGGTGCTGACCTCTGTGGTAGGTGCTGACCTCTGTGGTAGTGCTGACCTCTGTGGTGGTGCTGACCTCTGTGGTGGTGCTGATCTCTGTGGTAGTGCTGACCTCTGTGGTAGTGCTGACCTCTGTGGTAGGTGCTGACCTCTGTGGTAGTGCTGACCTCTGTGGTGGTGCTGACCTCTGTGGTAGTGCTAACCTCTGTGGTAGGTGCTGACCTCTGTGGTAGTGCTGACTGTGTGGTAGTGCTGACCTCTGTGGTGGTGCTGACCTCTGTGGTAGGTGCTGACCTCTGTGGTGGTGCTGACCTCTGTGGTAGGTGCTGACTTCTGTGGTAGGTGCTGACCTCTGTGGTAGGTGCTGACCTCTGTGGTAGGTGCTGACCTCTGTGGTGGTGCTGACCTCTGTGGTAGGTGCTGACCTCTGTGGCAGGTGCTGACCTCTGTAGTAGTGCTGACCTCTGTGGTGGTGCTGACCTCTGTGGTGGTGCTGACCTCTGTGGTAAGTGCTGACTTCTGTGGTAGGTGCTGACCTCTGTGGTAGTGCTGACCTCTGTGGTGATGCTGACCTCTGTGGTAGGTGCTGACCTCTGTGGTAAGTGCTGACTTCTGTGGTAGGTGCTGACCTCTGTGGTATTGCTGACCTCTGTGGTAGGTGCTGACCTCTGTGGTGGTGCTGACCTCTGTGGTAGTGCTGACTTCTGTGGTAGTGCTGACCTCTGTGGTAGTGCTGACCTCTGTGGTAGTGCTGACCTCTGTGGTAGGTGCTGACCTGTGTGGTAGTGCTGACCTCTGTGGTAGTGCTGACATCTGTGGTAGTGCTGACCTCTGTGGTAGTGCTGACATCGGTGGTAGTGCTGACCTCTGTGGTAGTGCTGACCTCTGTGGTGGTGCTGACCTCTGTGGTAGGGTGCTGACCTCACATGCACAAGGCCCTGAATGATCCCCAGCTCAGCTGAATCAAACAAGAAAAAATGCACTACTATGCTATACCTCAGAAGGAACTGTGTTTTTCTACCATACAGACATGCTTTATTTATATAATATTCCTATTCATTTTTTTAAAATTCTGTATGTGTATGAATGTATTGTCTGCATTCAAGTTTATGCACCCGTGTTGTGCAATGCCTTGGAGGTCAGAAGATGGTGTCGGATTCCCCTGGAACTGGAGTTCTCCTGGAATTGGAGTTTCAGATGGTTCTCAGTCACAATGTGGGTGCTGGGGATCGAACCTGGGTCCTCTGTAAGAGCGGTCGGCACTCTTAACCGCTAGGGCATCTCTCCAGCCCCAATATTCCTATTCTTGAAGTAATCATGTATCGATTTAAGTTCTGACTTGAACTTTTTATATTATATGGGAGTACTATGGCTTACAGCTCAGTTTTATTGGAAAGCACTTCAATAACTAAATCATGGTCACCTAGAGCCTCATTAACCTGACACTGGTCTTTCTTTCTTCCTTTTTTTTTTTTTTTTGGTCTTTTTGAGACAGGGTCTCCCTATAACCCCAGCTGTCCTGGAACTCACTCTGTAGACAAGGCTGTCCTGGAACTCACTCTGTAGACAAGGCTGGCCTAGAACTCACAGAGATCTGCCTGTCTCTGCCTCCCGAGTGCTAGGATTAAAAGCGTGAGCCACCACACCTGGCTTCCTTTTTTCTTTTTTGTTTTTTTGAGACAGGGTCCTCCTGTAGCCCCAGCTGGCCTGGAATTCCTTATGTAGACTTGGCTGCCCTTGAACTCACAGAAATCTGTTTGCCTCTGCCTCCCAGGTGCTGGGATGAAAGGCAAGAGCCACCACACCTGTCATGACAGTGTCTTCTAAAAGCAAGTTGTGCATTTAATCTTTGAAAACTTTTTATTAAAAATTTATGAGCCAGGCGTGGTGGTGCACGTCCTTAATCCCAGCATGTGGGAGGCAGAGGCAGGCGGATATCTGGGAGTTCACGGCCAGCCTGGTCTACAGAGCGAGCTCCAGGCCAGCTTGGACTAAACGGAGACCCTGTCTCAAAAATACTAAAAAGAAAAAAATTTATTTATTTATTTATTTATTTATTTATTTATTTTCATTGTATGGGTATGAGTGTTTTGCCTACATCTGTGTAAGTGTACCACATGCATGCAATGCTCGTAGAGGCCACAAGGAGTTGGAACTAGAATTATGGATAGCTGTTAGCCACTATGCTTGGAACCATACCCATGTCCTCTGCAAGAGCAGTCAGTGCTCTTAACTGCTGAGCCATCTCTCCAGCCCACATGTGCAATGCTATAAAGAATAGTTTCTAAACATGAATTTTTATCTTCTAGATTTACTATTTCATGACTGTGGCATGGTTCTAGAGTTAGATTATTTTCTGTACTTATTAACAGTACTGTAGGGAAGGGCCTCCTCTTCTCTGTCTCTCTCTGTTTCTGTCACTCTTTCTCTCTTTTTTTTCTTTTCGATTCGAGACAGGGTCTCCCTGTAGCCCCAGCTGTCCTGGAACTCTCTCTGTAGACCAGGCTGGCCTTGAACTCACAAAGATCCGCCTGCCTCTGTCTCCCAAGTGCTAGGATTAAAGGCGTGCGCCACTATGCCTGGCTATCTCACTCTCTTTTTAACACTCTCATGTTGCCCATGTTGGCCTTAAACTTGCTGTGTAGTCAAGGATGATCTTGAACTTGTGATCCTCCTGTCTCTATCTGCAAGTGCTGGGATTATAGGTGTACCTTTCCAAGCCTGATTTTATTGTATTTTTCTTTCTTTCTTTCTTTCTTTCTCTTTCTTTCTTTCTTTCTTTCTTTCTTTCTTTCTTTCTTTCTTTCTTTCTTTTCTTTTCTTTTCTTTCTTTTTTTGGTATTTTCGAGACAGGGTCTCCCTGTAGCCCCTGTTGTCCTGGAACTGGCTCTGTAGACCAGGCTGGCCTTGAACTCACAGAGTTCCACCTGTGTCTGCCTCCTAAGTGCTAGGATAAAAGGTGTGCCCCACTTTGCCCAGCTTCATTGTATTTTTCAAGAAGTTGTCTTGACCTTGGTTTCTAGAAGCATATTTTATGTGTTCAGGTCAATGAAGACTCATCACAATCCAGAAAACGTTTTTTATGGTAAAATCTTTAAATTTCTTTCTTTTTTTTTTTAAACAATCCAGAAAACTTTTAACAGCATATATTCCTGAAGGTCATGTTGGAGCTAGAGAGATTACTCAGTGGTTAAAAGCACTTGCAGTACAGCCCTGAGGATCTGAGTTCAGATCTGAGTTCCCACATAACAAGCTGGACATGGTCCTGCATATACCTGCAACCCTAGTAGTTAAGGATAGAGACAGGGTCACTTGGGTTTGCTGGCTGCCAGTCCAGTTGAAAAAGGTTAGACACTACCTTAAAGAAATAGGCTGAGGGAGACGGAATGTCCTCCTCTGTTTTCTGAGTATGCAGAGACATATACACCCATGCAAACAACCTGAGCATGCATGTTGCACACATGTAACACACATGCAAACAACCTGTAACACATATGTAAACAACCTGTAATGAACATGTAAACAACCTGAGCATGCATGTAAACAACCTGAGCATACATTTTGCACACATGGAACGCACATATAAACAACCTGTGGCACACATGTAAACAACCTGTAACACACATGTAAACAACCTGAGCATGCATGTTGCACACATGGCACACACTCATGAAAGCAATGAAGCTACCGACACTTAAAATTTTATTTATTTTGTAGTGGATGCTATTTATTTGATGAGTGTGTGTGTGTGTGTGTGTGTGTGTGTGTGTGTGTGTCAGAGGACAGTCTGCAAGAGTTTGTTCTCTCCTTCACCACTTTAGTCCTAGGGACCCACCTCAGTCATCAGGCTCAACAGCAAACGTCTACACTGCTGACCCATCCTGCTGGCCCCATACTAGGTTCTCATGGTTCTAAAACAACTTTAAAGAGATGCTCTGTGTGATGATTTCTTTCTGGAGGTGGCTAGAGAGCATGTTTGCATGGAGGAGGATGGTATCCCTCTGTATCCCCCTGGTGCTTACGAGAGGTGTAGTCAGAGAATAACGATACTCCTCTTTTTCAGGAGACTCCACTTGAGCCCTGACAGCTTCATGCGCAACCTGTACCTCATGAGTCTTTATCTGCTGTGTTTACTAGGAGCCCATCGGGGACCTTTCCTGGGAAGAAGAACAAATGTCACCCCAGATAGGGCACCAAGGGCAGGTCACATAAACAGATCTACCCAGGTCCAACTGCGTGAACCAATGAGTTTAAGCGCTTACCTACACAGGAATGAGCAACTTAAGAAAAGCTATGTTATTGCAGAAAATGCTCCCTGCCCATAACCGTGAGCCACTTATTATCAGGGAGGAGATAGGCCTAATGAACTCGTCCTCTGCCCCAGCTTGTATGGATTTTGTGCTGACCACCACAATTGATGAGGGCTCAAAAGAGCAATGGACATGCGGTTCCCAGAGGACAGGGTCCCACAAGACGCCTGTGTCTTATGCTGGGCTTGAAGGGACTCACTACAGCAGACCTGAATTCTGTTCCTAAGACCACCCATCCATCAGTTTATCACTACGACAAAATACCCAGTGAAAACTACTTAAGGGAGAAAAGGTTTATTTTGACTCACAGTTTCAGAGGGTTTCAGTCCATCATCACAGAGAAGACATGGAACATCAGTTCATGGGTGGGAGTGTGTGGAGGCTGTCACCTCACAGCCAACCAGAAAGCAGAGAATGAACTCAGGCTAGAATCAGAAGCAAATAATATGCAAAGGCTGACCCCTGGTGGCCTACTCTAGCCAGCCAGGCTCCATCTCTTAAAGGCTCTACAGCTTTCCAAGTAGCCCTATGAGCTGGGAACCAAGCATTGTGGAGCTATGTCAGATTCATATGACATGATCAAGGCTGTCAGCTTCCTCCCATGTAACTGTGATTCAGATAACTGAGGTTCAAAAGAGTGTTCAGGACTGAATGTGTCTTTTCAGTTGAGATGTTGAAATCTCCCTGAAGGTGATGAAGGGAGGAGGTGGCATTTTTGTTGAGTGTGTTAATCACTGATAGAATGAAAAAAAAAAAGGGACTTATTACATTGGCTTACATGATTTTGTCTGGAGAATCCAACCACGATTGTCATATACTGAGGAGGCAGCTTAGTCCTCCGGGCTCAGTATCTCAGCAGTCCCAATCTGGAGCTGAAGACGGAGGATTTTTGGAAAGCTGCTGGCCTCCAGTCTACATGGGAAGCCCAGGAGGTGAAGGCATACCACAGCAACAGGATACATGAATTTGCCATCTGAAGTGAGGGCAAGGGCTGGAGGGATGGCTCAGTGGTTAACAGTACTTGCTGCTCTAGCCAGGCGTGGTGGCACATCCCTTTAATCCCAGTGCTAGGGAGGCAGAGGGGTGGATCTCTGTGAGTTCAAGGCCAGCCTGGTCTACATAGTGAGTTCCAGGACAGCTGGGGCTCCAAAAAAAAAAGTACTCGTTGCTCTTCCAGAGGATCTGGTTTGATTCCCAGCACCCACATCAGGCAGCTCACAACCACCTGTAACTTCAGCTCCAGGGACTCTGACACCTTCTTCTGGCTTCTGAGCACATGTGGCCTACACACATGGAAACAGACAGAAATGAAATAGATAAAGGGCCAGGTGTATGGGACAGCCGAGATTAACCATCACAGTGGGTGACCAGGCTGTATGGCTGGAGCTCCCCTGAACGGAACTAGTGTCTTTCTAGAGGTGACCTCAGAGAACAATAGCTTTCTTTTTATCACATGAGCACACAATGCCGAGACAGCATTATGAACCAGGAAGGGGTCCATCACCAGATGTGAATCTGCCTTAATTGGAGGCTATTCAGTCTCCAGAACTTTAATTCCCGTTGTTCATAAATTTCTCCATGTCAGACATTTTGCTACAGCAGCCTGAATGCAACAAGACAAGGAGACTAGAACTTCTCCATGTATAAGAATGGTCTTCAGCAAAACCAGGACTGGGACCTGGGCTCAGTGCCAGGGTTGAGGTTTTCTTTAGCAGGAGGTGGGGGGATTGGGAGGAAGAGGGGTGGTTGTGACACAGAAGGGCCTGATGCTTAGAGCCCATCTGAAGAAGCAGTGGCTGGGCAGGTGAGTGTGGGGACACTTCTATAGCCCCAGGTGTATGGCAGTGGTGGTGGGTGTGTGGGGAACAAGACACATTTTTGGATTCTCCAGTGGGTAGCTCAGTGGCAGAGCACTTGCCTGTCATGCACAGATGCTGGGTTTCATCCCTGGTAGTATAAATACACAAAGCAAACTTGTCAGCTGTTCTGGTATTCTTGATGGCTTTCTCTCTTGTTTCTGAAGAAAAGAAAAAAGCCTATGGAATTTAATCTCCTCCTTATGTGTGTCCTTGCCCAATCCATCCTCATTCCCTGGCGCTCGTATATTTCCTTCCCTTGGGCTAGGGGAAGACTACGTGTGTCCTTGGGCGGAGCAGTGTGTCTTCCTCTACCTCTTTGGGAGATGCTGTTCGCTAGCACAGGCACCGTGAAGGAGACATGTGGCCACGGGGGTAGAGGTGGGAGGTGGTGGTGCCCGGGCTGACCCCCACTTTTCACGGATTCTTATGAAAAAGGACAATGTGTATGGTGTCTATACTAGCTACTCTTCTTGTTGCTGTGACTGAAGGCCTGACAAAAGCCATTTAAGGAAGGATCGGATTGTTTCAACACCCAGTTTGAGGGTACCGGCATCGCGGTGGGGAGGTCCTGGCAGCAGGGGTGCAAAGCAGCTGCCCACCTCCCATCCCCTTTCCCGAAGCAGAGGAGTGAAGGGTGCCGCCCAGCTTCTCTTCTCCTTATTTGGTCCGTGACCCCAGTCCGTCAGGTCTCCCCTCTTCGGTTAGTTAAAACTTTCTGGAAACAACCTCATAGGCACTCCAGGATGTTTCCATGGTGATCGGAAATTCACTCAGGTTGACCACAGTGTCTTGGTCAGTTTGGGCTGCTGTAACCAAATAGCACAGACAAGAGAGGCTTGAACAACTACATTCCTGTGGCCTTGAAGATGGCTTACTCATTATTGCAGAGAGGAGAGAGAGAGAGAGAGAGAGAGAGAGAGAGAGAGAGAGAGAGAGAGAGAGAGAAACATGAGAGCATTTTTTCCTTTGTGTTTGGCATATGTAGTGTATGTGTGTGTGCGTGTGTGAGTGTGTGTGTGTGCGTGTGTGTTCTTGTGACTATGGAAACCAGAGGTTGATGCTGGTGTCTCCTCTCACTCTCTGTTCTACTTAGCTTCTCCATTGTTGTGACAAAACACTCTGACCAATACCAACTTGGGGAGGAAAGGGTTTATTCATCTTACATCTCCCGAGTCATACTGAGGGAGCCCAAGATAAGAACCCAGGGCAGGAACCTGGATGCAGGAGCTGAAGCACAGGCCATGGAGGAACACTGCTTACTGGCTTGCTCCCCTAGCACCTGCCCAGGGGTGGGAACCACCCACAGTGAGCTGGGCCCTCCCACATCACTCAAAAATCAAGACAATATTCCACAGATTGGCCACAGGCCAGTCCAATGGAGGCAATTCCTTAACTGAGTCTCCCTCAACCCAGGTGTGTCAAGTTGACACTAAAGTTATCCAGCACACTCTCCATCTTATTTTTTGAGACAGGATCTCTCACTGAACCTGGTTGTCTAGACTGGGTGGCCAGCGAGCCCCAGGGCCATCTCATGAGCACACACACAACAAGCACTTTTCCCACTGAGCCGTCACCCCAGCCCCTGTCCTGTTCTTATGAGGACAATAGTCCCATAGTCCCATTATTTGGGCACAGAGTTAGCCACATGTAATCTTTATCGCCCCAAAGGCCCTACCTTCTCAGGCCATTATGTTGGTGACTGAGGCTTTAACACAGGTCTGGAGACACTGGTGTTCATTAGGTGTTTCTGGAAGATGGGGCAGAGCAGGAGGGAAAGGCAGTGAGGTCAGGCAGAGCAGGAGGAGAGGGTGTGGACTGTGGGAAAGGCAGTGAGGTTAGACAGAGCAGGAGGAGAGGGGGTGGACTCTGGGAAAGGCAGTGAGGTCAGAAGCTGAGACCCTGAGCCATGTGGCCTGCACTAGAGGGCCATGTGCTGGGGTCACAGGTGGGCACTTCAGAAGACAGGTCCTGGCTGGTTGCTGACACCCAGAGTTTATGGCTTAACCTTCGACAGTAGAACAAGAAGCTGGGTCTTTGCCCCCTCCAGCCAAGCTGACTGACTGAAGATCCAGATACAGCTGTGTAAGGTCATAGCCCACCTTACTCAGGGGTTCCAGAAAGCCGACCGAAGCAGAGTTCTGAGAAGCGGTCACTTAACACGTTGACATCCAGTTCCACTCATTTCCTTGCAAGTGACACAATTCTTTATTACATAATAAAACTCCATTGTGCGTAGTAGGTACCACATGTTCTTTATCCATCATTGGTATGGACTCCTAAGTCCTCATCCTTACACCACTATGGTAGGCAAAACTTTGTCCCTTACTCCGGGATGTCACGGCCTAATCCCAAGGTTCTGAGAATACATTATACCACAAAATGGATTTTCGGATGGCATTAAGTTAAACATCTTGAGATGGGGACATGATCCTGGCTTAGCTGTGTGGACCAACCCTTATGTGGGAAAGATAGGAGGAGGGGCCAAAGTGACGCAGTGAGAGGCTGACTTCTCTCTGGAAGGAGATCATGGAGTTTAGGGCATGCTACCCCCAAATGTGGCTGCCTTGGCATTTGAGAAAGAGTAGAAGCAGCATCACCCATAGCAGACGGCGAACTCTTCATTCTAGAGTTGCTGTCCCCAGAGATCCTCATAGCCGAAGACACTGAAAGGACATCATCCAAGAATCTGAACAAGCAGGCCTTGCTAAGTCCCCAGCACATCACCATTAGATCATACCAGTGTCCAGTCACACCTGTCTGCAATTATCCTTGGTTATGTGGCGGCACGAAGACACAGGTTTCCCTGTCTCTTTGGGTCTTTATTGTACCGTACAAAACTTAGACGAAATCAATTTGTATGCCCGCCCCTTGTCAATCTGTCTTTTATTGTAGGGACTTGTATTCATTATTTTTTCATTGCTGTGACCGAATGCCTGACAGAAACACTTTAAAAGAGTGCATTAGTCAAGGTCCTCTAGAGGAGTAGAACCAGTAGACTTGTACACACATTACAAAATGGGGCTTAATAGATTGGCTTATACAATGGGGGCTGGGTAGTTCAATGCTTGTCGGGAGCTGCTGCTCAGGCTAAGAAGCTAGACAGCTCTGAGGGCTTGGAAGCTCCTTGGAGAGTCACAGGTGAGTCTGTGCCAGAGGATCTAGAGACTGACGTCAGCAGGTGATGGCAGAGCCACAGACGCTCTTACTCAGCAAGAAAGGGGCTTATGTGCGGGTATGCACTTTGCCTTGCCCCCCTTCCTTCCATCTACTCTACCAACTTGTTGGTGGCAACCGCCTGCATTCAGGGCAGGCTTCCCCCTCACCCGCAGTTCCTATCCCATGTGCCAGTTATCTCTGGAATGGCCCTCACAGACACAGAGAGGTGCATTCCAAGTCCTAGGCATCTCTTAATTCAGTCAAGTTGAAAACTAAGATCAACCATCACAGGAAGGAAAGCTTGGAGCTGAAGAGGTGGCTCATGGGCTAGAGCATGCAGTATTCTTCCACAGGACCCACATGGCAGCTCTGATGTCCTCTTCTGACCTTCGTGGGCATCACACACACACACACACACACATACATGCACACGCATCCCAATAAACATACCACAATCAGTAAAAAAGAAGGAAAGTTCTATTTTAATTCACATTTCAGAGAATTCAGTTCCTGAAATCTCTTTGCTTCTGGGCCCGTGATGAGGCAGGACATCGTGCGGGCAGTGGTGTGTGGAGGAGGAGGCCGTACACCTCATGGTGCACAGAACGCAGAGAGAGAAAGAGGAAGGGACTGGGGACCAGGTACAATCTTCAAAGACATGGCCCTCAAGGGCCTGCTTCCTCCAGTGAGGCCCTGCCTTCCACAGTTTCACTGTCTCCCAATAATCAGCTCAAAATCTGAACCATGAACGGACTGAACTATCCAGTAGGCTGGTCCCCTCATGGTCTCTACAATGCTATCTAGCATGCCACAGCAGGCATACTGGGAGTGTGCTTTACTGAGCTCCTAAGTGCTTCCCAATCCAATCAGGTTGACAGGCTAGATTAAGCCCCGGGGACCTTAGCCATGAACCAGGAAATAAATGGGAGAAGATATCTTTCCTTCCACACAGGACCATGGGCCAGAGAATGTGGGAAGCTTCTAGAAGCTTAAAAAAAGATGAGGAGACTGGGGCTGAAGAGATGGCTCAGTGGTTAAGAGCACCAACTGCTCTTGCAGAGGACCTGGGTTCAATTCCCAGCACCCACATGGTGGCTAAGAACCATCTTTAACTCCAGTTCCAGGGGAATCTAACGCCCTCTTCTGACCTCTGCGGCATTGCATGACTCAGGTGCACCAACCTATGTGCAGATGGTATGCATAAAAAAAAAATCAAAGATGAAGAGTCATGGATTTTCCCCCTAGAGTTTCCAGAAAGCCCAGGCTTAACAGCACACTTTCAGCTCAGTAAAACCTGTTTCAGACTTTTGGCTTCCAGAAGTGTAGAATAATAAATATAAACTGTGTTAAGCCATGGAGTTTGGCATCATTTGTTACAGCAGCAACAGCAAACTCACACAAGGACCTCCTTGAAGGAAAAGCTTGATTTCTCCAGGTGTGGGCCTGGCTTCTCTAGAGCTCTGTCTCTCACCCTCATGTGGGTTAAGACTGTCTACCAAATGTTGGGGTGTGTGTGTGGGAGGCTCAGAGTGAACCCTATTGCTGAAATACAGAGGATCAGTGGACACTCAGGCATGGCGTGGCTGTGTGTTTGATAGTGCTTGAGATGGGAAGAAATTAATTTTAGAAGCAAGCATTTCACAGGGAAACAGTGTAAAGGATCCATGCTGACCAGTGTGAACAGCATAGTAACACCTTCCAAGATGATCAATTGAATCTGTGTCAGCTTCCCAGGGCTTCTGTGACAATGAAGTGACTTACAACAGAGTGCGTTCTCTCACGGCGCTGGAGCCAGAAGCCCCTTCCTGGACAGGGCCCTGCTCCCTTCAAAGGTTTCTGCTGAGAATTCTTCCTGTCTATTTTGGCTTGAGGCTGCCTCCGCTGGTCCCTTCATACTCACATGGCCTTCTTCCCTGTATCTCCCTCTCTTTGGTGCCCTGATGTACATATCAGTGTAGTACATGTACATGTGCATGTATGGAGACCAGAGGTCAGATGTCTTTCCTCAATCTCTTTTTAAAAAAATATTTTATTTATTACTTTTATGTGTATGAGTATATGGACTGCATGTATATAAGTGCACCCATGTCATACTGTGCCTGTGCAGGTCAGAAGAGGCCACTGGATTCCCCTGGAACTGGAGTTATAAACTTGTTAGCCCTGCCATGTGGGCATTGGGAATTGAACCTGGGACCTCTGCAAGAGCTGTCAGTGCTCTTCACTGCTGAGCCCTCTCCCCATCCCCCCTCCTGTCTCATGTGGACACCAGCCATTGGTGGTAGGGCCCACTCTTGTCCAGCATAACCTCATCTTACTTTCAGTCCTGTGAATCTTTTTAATTAAAAAAATTATTTTATTATTATTATTATTATTATTATTATTATGTCTTTTTGAGACAGGGTCTCCCTGTAGCTCCAGCTGTCCTGGAACTCACTCTGTAGACCAGGCTGGCCTTGAACTCACAAAGATCTGTCTGCCTCTACCTCCCAAGTGCTAGGATTAAAGGTGCACCACCACACCTGGTTTAATTTATTATTTATGTGTACGAGTGTACCGTCTGTATGTAGGTTGGTGCACCCGTGTCGTGCAATGCTGCCGAGGTCAGAAGAGGGTGTCAGATTCCCCTGGAACTGGAGTTAAAGATGGTTCTTAGCCGCCATGTGGGTGCTGGGAATTGAACTCGGGTCCTCTGCAAGAGCAGTCAGTGCTTGTAACTGCCATCTCTCCAGCCCCAGACCTGTGAATCTTAAGGATGGACTCATTCTGAGAAGGGTGTGCTAGGTGATTTCTCCACTGTGTGCAAGCAACATAGAGGGTGTTTACACATGGTAATGACGTCAGTGGGTGATACAGTCCTAGGGGACCTGGATCACTCTGGTTTGTGGAGTCTCTTATTGACAGAAATGGCATCATGTGGCAAGCACTGTGATTATATCCATTAAGACTGCACTTCCAAAAGACCATATTGTGAAGTAGACGTGAATTTTATGGGGACTCTAAACATCCTGTTGTCAGCATTTATTTGTCTTATCTTCAGTCCTATGAGGCAGATAAGGGCTTGTTTTCATCTTTATCTTGGGGTAGAGATCCTTACCTCAGACCCGTCCAAGCCATAGAATCATCCCTTCATTTGACAAAGAAAAGCTGATTGTGGGGACACATTCTTATAATCCCAGAGGACTGTAAGTTCAAGGCCAGCTTGTGCTACCTGTGAGATGAGTTCTCAGAAAACAAAACAATAAAAAACAGAAAGACAAAACATCTCCAGAACATGCTTTGTTGCTATCCGACCCGTCTCAGCCCTTAGGTTGATGGAAGGTATTACATTTGTACAAGTCACAGCATTTACCAAGTGGTCACGAGGAAGTTAGGTCACAAACGGAGGAAGGCAATAAATGGCTACTAAGGGTATAAAGAAAGCTCCAAACATAAGATTTGCAACATTCTAAGCTTTCCATAATTGTTGAAATTCTCATCAGTCAGCCTTGCCCAGGCTTAGTGTAAGGTTTGGTTCTTTCCAGGAATTTTCATTCACACTATCAGAATCCGTGGTATCTCAGATAGACAGGGCATCACGGAGAAAAACAGTGCAGGGTGACGAGTGTTGGGGCTGCCTTATTTCGTAGGCTTGCTGGAGGAACTGGGGGTGCTGCTCAGGGGTACACCCCCGTGTGTAGCTTGCGTGGGTTCCTTGGTTTTATATGCATCAATACAATAAAATAATAAAATGAATAAAATATAAAATTGAATAAAATATAAAATAAATAAAATAGGGTATTTGGAGAAGGACACGTCTGAACTGCGGGCAGTGGGGGTGGGGTGGTGGGACATGCAGCCCCGTGGGTGCCCCGCCCAGCCAACTGCAACTCACAACTAGTCTTTCGCACTTCCAGTTTTGCCAGCTCTCTTCCCTGTCTTGTTGACTTTTGTCATCTCTTAATGGACAGCAGAGGGAGCTGTTCTGCCTGGCCTGAGATGCACAGCCTAGCATCCACTCCTTCCTCTGTGCGGCCTTTTCAGCCCACTCCTGGAGACAACCTGCAGTGCAGTACAGTGGCCACAGGGTGGCGGTGTTTTCTGCAGCCGGCTGCTACCCGGCTGGGCTGCTCAGGGTGGAAGTGGCTCATGCAGGTCCGCTTCCCTTTGTCCTTGAAAGGTCAGGAACTTTTGGCTCCAAAGAGCAGTATCTTTGTGTTTTATGACTCTGTGTGAGTAGGGATCAGAGGATGGGAATACAGTGCGGTCTTCTCCCTGGGGTTGTGAAGACTGCAGATTTAGGGTGAGGGTGGAATAAGGGGTTTGGGGCTCAGAGAGGGCAAGCAAGTGGCCCAAGGTGACAGAGCTACCCACTAAGCCACCTCCCTGTTACCTGCGGCCTGGGTAGAGATGGAGTCACTGGTGGGGGAAGATGATGTGATGGGGAGCAGGCCCGAGGATGGGTTGACACGTGGGATCAGAAGAGCATTCTGTGCGATGGGAATAGCGAATGCATGCAACGGTCCAATGTAGACACAGGTCTTGGAGGTGACATTTTGTTATTTATTTATTTGTTGTTTGTTTGCTTATTTATATTTTATGTGTATGAGTGTTTTGCCTGCATGTTTGTAAGTGTGCCTGTGCATGCAATGTCAGTAGAAACCAGAAGAGGGCATCAGATTCCCCTGGAACTGGAGTTTCCAAAGGCTGTTAGCTACCATGTGGGTGCTGGGAATTGAACCTGGGTTCTCTGCAAGAGCAGCTAGTGCTCTTAACTGTTGAGCCATCTCTCTAGCCCAGGGGGTGGCATTTGTATTCTTGACCCTTTCACATTCATTGGGGGTAGAAATGTCAAAATGAGGAGCTTTGTGGAATCAGGTACACAGTTTCAAGTCTACTTCCTATAACCCCGGAAGCTTTCTTAGTCTCAGTTTCCACCTCTGTAAAATGGGCCTAATAGTAGCAGAGTTAAAGGAGTGAACCTGGCCAAGAGGCCTCAGCCTCATCTGTGCTGTGTTGAGTTGGATAATAATGGATTGAGTTGTGTAGGAGAGAATGGTCAAACTTGAAACAGGGTGGGGGTTCAGAAATACAGGCAGGTGATAACGTCTTGTTATCTCCCTGGGTGGACGGGAGAAGGCTGAGAATGAGTGTGTGTCAGTTGGGTTCTCTAGCTGAACAGAGCCAGTAGGATGAATATATATTACAAAATCAGGCTTATGAGCTTGGCTTACACACTGTAGTCTGGGTAGTTCAATAATGGCTGTCTGTGTCCTGGAGAGGCTGAGAGCCCAGGCACTGTGCAGTCCACAAGGCTGGATGCCTCAGCAGCCCCAACCCAGAGTCTGGGGGATTCCTGGCAAGCTGCTGGTCTTCATTCTAAGACGAAGGTCAAGGAAGCTGAGTTATGGTTCAGAAAAGCAAATCAGGGGTGTCAGGAGCAGCTGAAGGCCAACCAGGCTGAAAGCAGCAGCCTTTCCCTTGAGCTTTCTTGTTCCCAGGCTGTCCAGTGAAGGGGAAGTCCTTCCCCTCCTCAGTTTATTCTTTCCGGAAGTACATTTACAGACCCACCAAGTTGGATCTTAAAAAAAAGTGTTTTTTCTTTTAATTTTTAGACAAGGTCTTGCTTTGTAGCCCAGGCTGTCCTGGAACTCAAGTCCCCCTGGCTCTGCCTCCCAAGTTCTGGGATGACAGCTGTGTCTGGAAAGTTCCCTGTGAAGATGAGGCTGGTACATCATGCCCCAGGACTACCGAGAATCATTGGCTGAAGGCCACTGCCTGAGCTCTGGCTGCTTGGGAGCATCGTCCTAAAAGCTTTAGAGAACCCTCAGGTCCTGGCCACACAAGGGCTGAGACTTTGGAGTTTCTGGAATTATAATCCGTGCATCAAGGAAACAAAAGCCCAAGCAATCCCACTCCCCTCCCCTGTCCCCAGGTGATTCAGTGTATAGTCCAGGCCGAACGTCTCAAACTCTGAACTCTGTGGGAACGGCAGTCTTAGCCCCTTCTGGGTCAGGTTTGTGGTGTGTGTATGTGTACACATTTTTGGTTTACAAACAAGACTCATGAACCAGGCCTGATACATGCTTGTTATCTCAGCACCCAGGAAGTTGAGGCAGGAGAATAGAGAGTTCAAGGCCCAGTTTGGGTAATGTAGTGAGACTGTCAAACAAACACAAACAAACAAACAAACAAACAGCTGGTGATGGAGTTCAGTCTGTAGAGTGCTTACAGAGTGCATGCAGTCTTGGTTTGGTCCCCAGGATTCACAACTGGGCGCTGTAATCCCAGTGCTAGGGGTTGGGTAGAGATGCAGGAGAATTAGAAGTTCAGGGTCATCCTTGGCTACTTGAGAAGTTTGAGTCCACCCTGGGCTAGTTGACACTCTGCCTCAAAAACAAAATCAAGGGCTAGAGAGATGGCTTGGTGATAAGAAAGCTTGCTACATGTCACAGTCAGCTTTATTTGTCAACTTGACTACCTGGGAAGAGGGACTGTCAACTGAGGAATTTCTCCTTCACTTTGGCCTGTGGGCGTGTCTATAATTGATTATTAATTGATGCACGAAGACGGATGGGCCTGGGATGGGCAAGCCAGTCAGCAGCACTCCTCCATGGTCCGTGCTTCAGGTCCCTCCTCCAGGTTCCTGGTGCGCTCCTGCCCTGACCTCCCTGGATGTAGGGGGAACTGTAAGATGAAACAAATCCTTTCCTCACCAACTTGCCCTTGGTCATAGTGTGTTATCACAGCAACAGACAAGCAGACTAAAGGAGCATGTAAGCATGAAGACCTGAGTTTGGAGCCGTGGCAGCCATGTAAAAGGCTGGGAGTGGCCAGACCCACGTGTAACTCCAGGCCACCTGCTGTCCCAGCACTTCAGAGGAGGAGGCAGAGTCAGGAGGGTCACTGGAGCTTGCTGGTCACCAGGCTAGCTGAGAAATGGCAGCTCCAGGTTCTGGAAAGATCCCCTCCCCCCAGAGAATTAGGCAGAGAGGGATAAAGACACCCCACATTTCCCTTTTCCCTCTACATGTGTGTGCACAGCTCATGTACCCACATATTCATGAGTACGCACACATATCACACACACACACACACACATACACACCCATACGCACATAAAATAAAACAGCAAAACCTCCATGTAAACCAACTAAGCCTCCCACAAAACTTCAAGAATCACACTCTGACCCCATCGCCATCCTCCAAACCCAGCGAACTGCGGACACCATGCTGAAATGACTGGTTTCAACCACCAGCAACCACAGCACCAAGGCCCAGCCCACCTCCAGCAGGGCCATTCGGTTAGTGTCTTGTAGTTTCCACTATAACAGAAAGAGGACACTGTTGTCCCCACTTGCAGATGGGGAAACTGAGGCGGAGAAGAGTGAAATGACTTTCTGAGGCAGTTCTGCCGATAGGTCTGATTCCCAGTCCATCTGTGAGTTCCTTACTACAGGCACCTACCTTGAACTTGGACACGGGGGCTCACAGAAGAATATTTGATATTGTGTGCTGCCCACACCCTGCTAGAGCCCTATGTACTGGCTTTTGTTTTTTAATTTTTAAAATATTTTATTTGTCATTTCTTTTTTTTCACATAAATTTATTTTTATTTTTTTAACAAATCTGGACCCGTGTCCCCCCCATTCCCCCACCCCACTAGAGCTCATGCATTCTGCCAAACATGCTTTTCATCTCTTTCTCAGTCTTTCTCAATATTCTCCATGAGGAAGTTGACTGTTTTGAGCAGAAGTTCACTGTTTCAGTCAGTTGTATACTGGCTTTTTGTCTCTTCCTCTGGGCTGGGATCACTGATGTTAATGGACAATGAACCTCCTTTGTAATTAACACGCTGAACACTTGGATTTTCTCAGCTGCATTGTTCCTGCACCTAGAAAGCATCGCATAATGCTCTCATCCATTTCCCTGCTCTGGGAGCGACCGGTGGTCAGTGGAGATGCAGGACTCAGCATCCGAAAACTATGGCTCAGCATGGCCGCTTCTCATTCTCTGTCTAGCGTGACCTTGGTTCCTGAGGTTTAGTTACTGAAGGCTGAAGGCAGGCACTTAGGACCCGAAATGGAGTTTAGTTCTGCCTACCCTAACTGTCAAAACTCAGTAACCAAGGTTTTGAGTCAAGAGCCTTGAGCTTAAATTCTTACTCTGGCTTTTTTTTCTTTTTTCTTTTTATTTTTTCTTTTATTTTTTTTAATTTAATTTTTTTTATTGATGCTTTGTGCATTTCGTACATCATTTTCCAATTCAGATCAGGCATTTTTCCCTTTCCCTTCCCCCGCACCCCCACCCCAGCCCAGATCATGTATTCTGCCATAACTGTCTTGCATCTTTCTCTGTTTTTTTTTTTTTTTTTCCTTTTTTAGCTATAAGTGACAATCCATGAGCACAAGCATCCCTCATGCAAAACCAATCTACAGGCTGTTGTGTCCAAACCCCCACAGCCCCACCATCCAGTGGGGGGTGACATGTTGTTTGTTCAATCAAGTTGATCAAATGAGTGTCCAGACTACATCGCTGTAGTTTCACCATTCACCCCAATCGGAGCCCCCCACATTCTACCACGCCCCCTCTTCCGCAGGTTGCTCCCCAGGCTTAGAAAAGGGGCACAGGTGGACGAGAAGCAAAACAGTCCACTCTCTCTGGAGCTGTTGACCTGGACTCTGGTCAATTCTGGCTGCTTCCTTTCATGGGCTGACAGCTTGTCCAGGGGTAACCTTTCGATCCTACTAATGAAGCACAAGCAACTAGACATATAGGTATTCAAGCAGCACTAATAGTTATGGTAGGTTACTTTGGCATAGACACATATGTTTGGATGATATGTTAATCCATGAATTACATTTTTCCCCCCTGTTAAATATGACAGGGTCTCACTGTGGCTTACAACATCTCCTAACCTGTAAAGGATGTAAGCTTGTGGCATCAGCCATGGGTTATTCCTCCAAGGGAAGCCCACATGCCAGGGACACGACGAAGAGGATCTTTTTTCTTTTTAAATTGAGAGCTAATTCATTGATTCTAAAGTTCCCAATTTTAGGGGCTGGGAGATGGCTCAGTGGGCGAAGCACCTGCCACAGAAGCATGGGGGGGGCAAGTTCAGATCCCCAGCTCCTATGGAAAAGATGGACTCAGCAAAGGTGACCCCAGTACTGAGGAGAGGCCAGAGATAGGCAGGTCCCCAGAACTCACTGGCCAGATAGCCTAGGCAACTGCAGAGCTCCATGTTTACTGAGAGACCCTGTCTCAAAAAACAAAGTGGAGAATGCCAAGGAGGACGCCTGGTGCCGGCCTCTGGCACATCTGATTGCACGCCTGTGTGCACACATCCACATGGACATGTACAAACCCTACACACATACCCACACATCCACACCACACTCAGACAACCATCGTCAACCGTCCAATTCCAGAACACTTTTATCTCCCCCAAGGAAACCCCACGTCCGTAAGGAGTCGCCCTCCGAGCCTTGCTGCTCTCTCCCTCTTCTGGGAATTCAATCATTCAGTATGGTTTTTATGACTGACTGGTTTCTCTGAGCGTCCATTTTCAGGTGTGCCCATTCAGTAGCTTGGAGCCTCTTGGGGGTTAGGGGGAGAGTGACCTCAGATCTCTGAGCCTCAGTTTCCCCCTTTGTAAAACGAGGGTCATTATGGTGTCAGCCTCGTTGGGTTGCTACCAGAGGAACAAGGTTTTGAAGGCAGATCCCCTTTGCGGTGTCCCTGGAACTGTGCCAAGCCCTTAATAAATGTTCGTTCTTGCTCATATTTACCTACATGTTTACTTATTTATGAGGAGAATGTAGCCCAAAATATACACAGCGCTCACCGGGAAGAAGTGCAGTAAAAATAGGCTTAGAAGATCGATGGGGATGTAAGCAGCCAGGCTTTGTCCATGCCCACACAGCGAGCCAACCTACCCCGGCTGCTCAGGCTGGCTTTCCCAGTCTGAATGAAGTAAAGCAAGGATTAGGGGCTCAGCAGGCTGTGGGGGCTGTTGGTGTCCTGGAGCGGCACTTGCTGCCTTGCCCTTCTTTATAGTTTGTCACTGAGATAGATGAGATAGATGGTCTGAAGATTAGAGACACGTGTTGCTGACTGGCAAGGGGGCAGGGGTTGAGGTCCCTGGAGGGAACTCTGGGGAGCTGTTTAGTGTCCCTGGCCCCTTCTTCCTCATTGCTCTCCTCTCCTTCCCTCCCTCCCTTCATTTGCTGTGACATAAGATCATGTTATGTAGC
This sequence comes from Rhizomys pruinosus, assembly GCA_009823505.1. NCBI lineage: Eukaryota > Metazoa > Chordata > Mammalia > Rodentia > Spalacidae > Rhizomys > Rhizomys pruinosus. The sequence goes on from VZQC01008130.1 coordinate 329,947, forward strand.
TCAGATTGGCCTCAGATTCCAGATTCTGCCGTCTCAGACCCCTGAGTGCTTGGATTAAAGGCAACTCCTCTCTTCTCCCTTCCCCTCCCCTCCCTCCTTCTCTCTTTTCTTTCCTTTCACTCCTCTTTCTTCTCTTCCTCCTGCTCCCCCTGACAGAATCTCATGTAGCGTCCACGCTAGCCTCAAACTTGCTATGTAGACCAGGATGGCCCTGAACTCCTGATCTCCTGCCTCTACCCCTCTGGAATTACAGGTGTGGTCCCCACTTGGCCCTCCTAGGCTATTTTCTTGTCTAGCAGTAACTAACTAGATAAGTCAATTTGGCCTACATGTAATCAGCTAATAGTGGGATGTTAAAATGTGTCTTGCACTATGCCCATCTCCTCACTTGTGGTTTGTGTGTGTCATCAACTGGAGGAGTATGTGGAAATTTGTTCCCTTTTGTGAGGTAATACGAGGTTAGAAACTTAAGCTATTAATCACTTTATAATCGCTGTGGCAAAATACTCCACAGAAGCAGCTCAAGGATGGAAGGATTTGTTTCGCTCACAGTTCCGAGGTGATTTCAGTCTGTCATTGCGTGTGCTGTGTGGGAGGCATGGCACAGCAGTTCGTGTGGAAGCACTGTCTTGGCAGAGCAAGGAGCAGGCAGCCTAGGCTGGAAGCAGAGGTGGGTGTAACCTTCAAAGCCCTGCCCCAGTGACCTACTTCTGCCAGACTGACCCTACTGTCTAAAGGCTCCATAGCTATCTAAATAGCTCCACAAGTCGGGTACCCAGTGTTCAAAATATGAGCCTGTGGGACATTGCACATTCAAACCATCATGTTGACCATGGTGTTTACAGGTGGGGCTTTTGGGAAGTAATTGGGATTAGATAATGTCCTGGAGTGGGGCTCTATGATTCAGTCTGGTAGCATTTTGAGAAGACAGAGATGATAGATAGATAGATAGATAGATAGATAGATAGATAGATAGATAGACAGACAGACTAGATGAACACTTGCCCATTTCTTGCTATGTGATGCTCTGACCAACTCAGGACCCTCAGCACAAGGCCAGCACCATGTGAACCTTGGACCTTGCTGACTTTCAGTACTATGAGCCAACAATCTTTTTGTTAAAACTTAACCCAGTCTAGGGCTTTCTGTCACTGGCAGCAGAACTTGGACACATACAAGGCAGTGTGTTCTGTGTCTGCATCATGAATCTACACATCATTCCTTGTACTTTCTGTTTTTCAGAAAAAAGAGGTGCAGAGAAGTGCAAAGACTGGCCTGTGGGCTTAGAGAGGGGGAAGTTTCAATGGGAGAAAGCCTGAGTGTTCGGGGGGCTTTGGGATGAGTGGGAAGAGCTGGGCACCAAGCTTCTCCAGGGTCTGTCTCCTGTGCTATTGTTTGAGTCTAGACTGTCCTCTGTTGTTTGCATGTTCCTTCTAAGATAAATACAACCCAGTCCTGCTATGAAGGGACAAGGAAAAGAAGCAGCCACCGGTGGCTACCTGCTGACCTTAGAGTCTAGTGGTTGATTGCCTTTCTCTAGCCCACATGTTAGCACCCAACACCTATACCAGACAGGGAACTATGGATTCCACTGTTGGACCTCTCAGACTGACACTTGTTTAGTTCTCCTCAGCCATTCCGACCTCTCAGACTCACACTTGTTTAGTTCTCCTCAGCCATTCCGACCTCTCAGACTCACACTTGTTTAGTTCTCCTCAGCCATTCTGACCTCTCAGACTGACACTTGTTTAGTTCTCCTCAGCTGTTCCGACCTCTCAGACTCACACTTGTTTAGTTCTCCTCAGCTGTTCCGACCTCTCAGACTCACACTTGTTTAGTTCTCCTCAGTCATTCTGACCTCTCAGACTGAGGCTTGATCGGCTCTCCTTAATCATTCCTGCCGACACAGACACACCACTCTTACCAGTCATGGAGCTGCTGACTCTGATGCTGGACTTCACAGACTGGCACTGGGTAGGTTCTCCCAGCCATTGCTTAGCACCCAACACTCAAACTTAAGCCTGATGGGCTATCACTTACACATGTGTGGAATTACCAATTCAGGGACCTCGTCAGGTGGTAATGAAGATCCAATTTATTGTAGGCAATACATCCTTTATATAGCTAATATGATGTCACTTCTCACAGCCAATCTCAGACCTCTGCATTATGCCCCCTGTATGCATCACTCACTATTGTTCTCCCCCCCATCATGTGCTGAGTCACAAGTTGTGTCATGAGTTACTGTTTACTCTCTGTACTACATGCTGCACTCACGTGTAGGGTGGAGTCAGGGATGTCTTATGACCCACAGCTGTGTCCCTGAGAAATGCTGGCTGAAAAGCTAGCCCCTTCATACCTAACTCAAACTGGATTTCCCTACAGTCGTCTATAGCATCACATCTTGAATTCATGTTTCCCAGTAGATGGCACCATGTGGCAGGAAGTGGGTCCTTCAGGAAGTGAGGGCTTCAGGAAGTGGGGCCTGAATGGGGGAAGTAGGCCCCAGAGCAAGCCTTTGATGTTATACCTGCCACAGTTCTAGTCTGACATGATAAGCTTCCTGTCTGCCATGAAGCCAGGTGAACATTACCACCTTCTGCTTCTGCTGTCACAGACAAGATGGAGCTGCCTGCCAGGCTTCCCTGTCATGATGGGCTGAGCCCTTTGAAACCATGAGCCAAGCGAAATCTTCCCTCCCTAAGTTGTCCACACTTTATAACAGTGATGCAGAAGGAACAGACCTGTCAGCGCTGGTTAGCTTTCATCCTCAGCTTCACGTCATGTCAATTACACGGGAAGAAAGTCTCAAGGGAATGTTGTCTAGGTCAGGTTGGCCCGTGGGCGTGTCTGCGAGGGACTGATTGTTGACTGATGTGGGAAGACCCAGCCCAAGAATGGATGGCACCATTGCCTAGATTTTTGTGTATAGGTGTGTGTGGTATATGCATGTATGTGACATGTGTGTCTAGGTGTGTGTGCACCAGCACATGCATGTGCAGAGGCCACTTGTCTTCCTCTGTTGCTATCCACTTTGTTATTTTTTTTAAACCTTGATGTGTTTGTATAATGTGTAACAGCATGTGTGGAGGTCAGGGGTACAACTTTGGGGATTGATTCTTGCCTTCCATCTTGTTTGAGGTGGGATCCCTTTGTTTTCTGTTAGTTGTTACGTATCTTAGTCCAAACTGGTGGACTGTCAACTTTCGGGGATTCTCCAATCTCTCTGTCCCTTTCTCTACAGAAGCACCGAGACTGCAGACCTGCAAGCTACAGGCCTGGCCCTGATGTGGGTGCTGCGTGGCCAGTGCTTCACCCACTGAGTCGTCTCCAGCTGCTTCTGCCTTATTTTTGAGACAGCTCCAGCTGGCCTGGAACTCACTATGTAGACCAGGCTGGCCTTGAGCTCACAGAGATCCACCCGCCTTTGTCTCCCGAGTGCTGGGATTAAAGATGTGGGCCGTCACTCCTTTCTTACTAAACCTGTTTCAGCTAGACCGGCTGGCCAGTGACTTCTGGGGATCCCTCTGTCTCCATTCCCCGGGGCTGGGGTTACAGGTGCACCTTGATTTAAAGTGTATGGTGCCTTCAGCAATGTGATCTTTCACTAGAACTATCTAGTTCTAGTGAAAATCAGTCATTTTCCATGCTAACAAAATATTAATAAAAAATTTTACAGGAGACTGGAGAGACAACTTAGTGGTTAATAGAACTTGTTGCCCTTGTAGAGGACTGGAGTTTACTCCTAACACCTAATTTGGGCGGGTCACAACCAGTTGTATCTCCAGCTCCAGAAGATCTGATGCCTTCTCTGGCCTCATTGGATACCCAACACAAATGTGCATGCGCGCGCGCGCGCGCACACACACACACACACACACACACACACGCATGTACACACACACACGCATGTACACACACATACAAGTCAACTAAATCTAAAAAATTTAAAAATCACTAAGAAAGAATCTGAGAGCAGGGGCTGGAGAGATGGCCTAGCGGTTAAGAGCGCCGACTGCTCTTACAGAGGACCCGGGTTCCATCCCCAGCACCCACATGGCGGCCAAGAACCGTCTGAAACTCCAATTCCAGGAGAACTCCAGTTCCAGGGGAATCTGAGACCCTCTTCTGACCTCCGCGGCATTGCACGACACGGGTGCACAAACTTGCATGCAGACAGTACATTCATACACATACGGAAATAAATAAAATTAATAAAAAAAATTAAAAAAAAAAGAATCTGAGAGCAGAGATTACCAGCCTATGCACAACTCTGTTATGTGGTGCTGAGGGTCAAATCCACGGCTGTATGGACACTAGGTAAACACTCTCCAACTGAACTACATCCCCCAGGCCCAAAAGTTTACCTTTGCCGGGCGTAGTGGAGCATTCCTTTAATCCTAGCACTTGGGAGGCAGAGGCAGGCAGATCTTTGTGAGTTCAAGGCCAGCCTGGTCTACAGAGTGAGTTCCAGGACAGCTGGGGCTACAGGGAGACCCTGTCTCGAAAAGACCAAAAAAAAAAATAAATAAATAAAATAAGTTTACCTTCATTAGCATGCATTAATTTTACAAAGTAATGCATTTCTTTGTGTGTATCTGTGTGGGTGTGCATGTGTGTGGAGGCCAGAGGTTGGTGTTGGGTGTCTGTCTCCCTCAATCTCTCTTCACCTCATTAACAGTTTGTGTGTGTGTGTGTATGTGTGTGTGTGTGTGTGTGTGTGTGTGTGTATACACTCCTGGGGGGATGCACATGCATGTGCCCTGGCACACATGAGGATGCGAGAAGACAGCTTGCAGGAGTTGGTGCTCTTCTTCCAACATGTGGGTCTCAGGTATTAAACTCGGGTCACTCAGTCTTGACAGCAGTGCCCTTATCTGTGCTCTCTCGATGGCCCCTCACTTCTGTTTTGAGCAAGGCTCTCACTGAACCTGTAGCTCACTGGTTTGACTAGACTTTCTGGCCAGTCAGTCCCAGGAATCGTCCTGTCTCTGCTTCCCCTGGGATTATGGCTGTCTACTGCTCTGACTAGATTTTTTTTTTTTTGCATGCTATTCAAGTTTCTCTTTAACTGCTGTGACAAAACACTCTGACCAATACCAACTTGGGGAGGAAAGGGTTTATTTGGCTCACATCTCCTGAGTCACAGTTTGTCATGTAGGGAGCCCAAGGTAGGAACTCAGGGCAGGAATCTGGAGGCAGGAGCTGAAGCACAGGCCATGGGGGAACGCTGCTTACTGGCTTGCTCCCCTGGCCCATGCTCAGCCTGCTTTCTTGTACAATACACAATAACTTGCTCAGGGATGGCACCACCCATAGTGAACTGGGCCCACCCACATCACTCAACAATCAAGAAAATACCCTACAGATATAGCCACAGGCCAGTCCAATGGAGGCAATTCCCCATTTTGGGCTTCCTCAACCCAGGTGTGTCAAGTGGGCACTAAGGCTACCCAGCACACATGAGCACTGGGGACTGAGCTCAGTTCCTCAATTTCTCAGCCATTGCTCCAGACCCAAAGTAACAGTCTTCATTGTGAAATGGTTTCTTTCTGAGCTTCTGCTACTTCAGACAATGCTGTGGAAAGTATTGGTATGCTAAGACCTTCTGGGCTGGAGAGATGGCTCAGCGGTTAAGAGCATCAACTGCTCTTTCAGAGGACCTGGGTTAAGGTTCCAGGACCCACATGATGGCTAACAACTGTCCATAACTCCAGTTCTGGGGGATCCGACACCTTCTTCTGACCTCCACGGCATTGCACGACAAGGGTGCATCAACCTACATGCAGACAGTACATTCATACACATAAAAAAATAAATAAAAAAAATAAAAAAAGACAAAGATTTTCTTTTAATTTTTGAAGAAGACAAGAAGAGATGGTTTAGGAAAACAGAAATCTTAGTATCCAAGCTTAAAACCAAGTCTCCAGAAAGAAGGCAGAGCTGGTCTGTGTCTCTTGCGCTGTTTGATTTCTACTCGTTCTAGTATGTGAATGCGGACAAAGCCATCTTCAGGACAGAGCAATGAGTCCAGATGAGACAGCCAACCGGAGTTAGAAACCCACGGTAGATGACTGTCTGTGGGGGTGCAGTCATGTGTGTCCGAATGTGTGCACCCTGGCGTGAGCACGTGGAAGCCAGAGGTCCACGCTGGGGTCTTCCTCTATTACCTTCCGCCTTATTTATTGAGCCAGGATCTTTCATTGAACCTAGAGCTCATCGATTGGCTAAACTGCCTGGAGTGCAAAACCCACGGATCGTCTGGACTCCACCGCCTCAGTGTGGGGCTTTAGGTGCTCCCTCTGAGGCTGGCTTCTTAGCGTGAGTCCTGGGGGTCTGCTCTCAGGTCCTTGCGTTTGTGTAGCCAACACTTTATCTACTGAGCCATCTTCCCAGCTCCTAGATTCCTTTTCAACCTCTCATTTGTGTGAAACTAAAAAAAAAAAAAAAAAAAAGAATCATTAATAAAAACCAGGCGTGGTGGCGGCACACCTCTAGTTCCAGCACTTGGGAGGCAGAAGCAGGTGGATCTCTGTGAGTTCAAGGCCAGCCTGGTCTACGTAGGCTGGAGTGTCAGTTCAGCAGTTAATAGTACTTGTTCTGCAGAGGACCTGAGCCTGGTTCTCAGCATCCACATGGTGGCTCACAACCACCTGTAACTTCTGTTCTAGGGGATCTCTGCTGGTGACCAAGGATACCTCTACTCACAGACACCATTTTACATATCCATATGTAAAAATAAAACAAATAAGAAAAAAGTGCCACTTAAATATATTTATTTTTTCAAAGCCAATTTTTATTGAACCTTTGTGCATTTCATATAAAATTTACAATCAAATCTAAATCCGTGCCCCCCTTCTTGACCCCCCACCAGAGCTCATGCAGTCTTCCAATGATGTTTTTCATCTTTTTCTCAGTCTCTTAAAATTTTCTGTGCAGAAGTTTACTGTTTTGAGCAGAAGTTCACCGTTTCAGTCAGTTCTTTGACCCAGTCTGTTGTTGTTGTTGTTGTCATCCCTTCCAATTTGCATCACTCCAAAATGTGCACATATGCATGCCACATGTATCATAGGTTTTAGCATCTTCAGCTTATGATTTTTTCTTTTCTTTTTTTAAAATTTTTTAAATTAATTTTATTTATTTCTGTATGCGTATGAATGTACTGTCTGCATGCAAGTTTGTGCACCTGTGTCGTGCAATGCCTCGGAGATCAGAAGAGGGTGTTGGATTCCCCTGGAACCGGAGTTCTCCTGGAATTGGAGTTTCAGACGGTTCTTGGCCGCCATGTGGGTGCTGGGGATGGAACCCGGCTCCTCTGTAAGAGCAGTCGGAGCTCTTAACCACTAGGCCATCTCTCCAGCCCCGATTTTTTCTTTATTAGGCTGAAAGATATCATGTTTGAAGGCGCCTCCTTGGCAAGCCCAAACCCATCAGTTCTGCCCAATATATTTAAATACAGTAAAATATGTCAATTAAAAATTGGAACAGCCAAGAAACAACATTTTGTAGTTCCCATTATTTCACTTTTTGAAAGTTTTAAACACAATTAAAAATTTTTTTACTTCATTATTTATATTCTTTTTTTGTTTGGTTGTTTTTATTTTTTTGAAACAGGCTACCCCACTGGTCTGGAACTTACTCTGTAGACCTGGCTGGCCCCATAGAGATCCCAATGCCTCTGCCTCCGGAGTGCTGAGATTAAAGGCCTGTGCCATCACAACCCACTCTATCTTGATGTTTAAAATTTTAAAAAGAAAACTCCAAGCAGTCCAATGAAAGCAAGAACTAATATGCCACATTGTTTTGTCCTAGTCCTTGTGTGAGCATTGCCTCCAATTCCCTGTAAAATAGGAATATTGACCATTAAGTAGATTGAAAATATGAACTGTAAGCCAGACTCAAATCCCAGCACTTGGGCTGAAGCAGGAGGGCTGTGAGGCCAGTGTAGGCTACAAGCAAAACCCTATCCCAAAAGAAAAAGACCCCCCCAACCAAGCCAAAGCAACTTAAAAGTTTTGAGATTGTGGAGTCTTGAGTATTGCTGAGTTAGCTATCTGAGATTGCCTGCAATTAGCCGTCCAAATTAATTTCATGTAGAACACAGTGTTTATTAAGTACTGTAGCAGTTAAGGACTGCTCTGGAGACACAAGTAATTTGAGCAGGGAAAATGTCATAAAGAATTAACTAGGCGAGGGGATTAACTACTAAGAGAAAGAAAAGTCTGGATAATAAAGGAATTGCAGATGCAAAAAGCAAGGGCTGCCTCCAGGGCTGAGAGGACCTGAGTGTAATATTTACACATCCAAGACTTTCAAACACCATCTACTCAGCTGCCATGAAAAGCTGTAAGGACAACTTCCCAAACATATTAGAAATGGAATTGCCATGCGATGCAGTGATTCTACTTGTGGGTCTATGCTCAAAAGAGAGAGCAGGGATTTAAATAAATATCTACAAACCCAAGTTCATAGCAACATTGCAAAAGCCCACAGGTGGGAGTGACCCAAGTGACCACTGATGGATGAATTATGGCATCTATGTGTAATAAAATATTAATCCTGAAAAGTGAAGAAATTCCGATATATGCTATAATATAGTGTCCTAAAGTGAAATAAACCACACAAGCTATCTGGAGTAGTCAGATTCATAGAAAGGGTAGAACAGGATAGCTAGGGCTGGAAAGGGGCAGATGGGGAGTTATTTAATACCTATTAAATAGGGGTGCTCAAGAAGCTGAGGCAGGAGGATTGCAAGCTCAAGGTCAATTTGGTTTACATGAGTTCAAGGCCAGTGTGGGCAAGTTGGTGGAAGCCTGTCTCAGAAGAAAATATAAAACGTGGAATGGGCTGGGGAGTGTCTGGGGAGATGACTTGCTTGGTAACGTGTCTGATCCTACACCGAGGACCTGAGTTCAAATCCTCAGTACCACATGAAAAGCTGTGTGTGGTGTTGCATGCCTATTATTCTGTGCTGAGGGACGCAGATACAGTGGGTCTCTGGGCAACGTGGCCAGGTAGTCTTTCCCAATCTGAGCTTTCCTTGTGGCTCTCTTGCTGGGCCCAGCCAGCCCCACTACCAACCCTGTTCCATGTCACCTGGCCCTTTATCTTCAAGCCAGCAAGGGCCAGTCGATCCTGCTTTTTTAAAGATATATGCACAGGGGGCGCACTTTGAGATTTACACTGGTTCAGCTCACCGTGCAGAATTCTCTGAAGTTCTTCTGTAAGCCAGGGTGAGCAGAAAGGAGCTCCCCAGAAAGCCTTTCACTGGCGCCTGATGAAATTCCCGCAGAAGCCTTTGCTGATGCCGCGCAGAGGAGACAAGAAGGCCCTGGAGCTGGAAGCGCTGGCCCTTCCCTTCACAGTGTCCCCCAGCGCCCTCTACAGGCATCGCCGAACATTGCATCACTGGGAAAGGAGACCCCCCCCCCCCACTCCCCTCCAGGACTGGACAGGATTAGAACCTAGGGCCGATTCTCCCCTATCCACTTCTGAGCATTGCTCTAAAACCCCGGGGAAGAAAAGGGAATTAAAATTACAGAGCATTAAAAATTCCCAGCTCAGGAAGATGGCTCAGCAGGTAAGGGCGCTGGCTGCCAAGCCTACTTGAGTTAGACCTTGAAGTCACGTGGTGGAAGGAGAGCCGAATCCCACAAACTGCCCTCTGAGAGCGACATAGCGACATGCCCTGTGGTGTGCACACATGCGTCCCCAATTCAGAGCCAAGCCTGATGGCACAGGCCTGTCATCTCAGCTACTCGGGAGGCGTAGGCAGGGGGATTGCAGTTTCAAGGCCTTTCTCAACTTTGTAGTCAGACGAAGGGCAGCCTAGGCAATTTAGCCAGATCCTGTCTCAAAATGAAACGGGCAGTGGACAGTGAGGGCTTTACTGGCGCTCTGTGGGAATGCTTTTCTAGCATTCCAGAGGCTTTGAGTCCAACCTTCACTGCTACAAAACAAAGCCCCTCTGTTCTTCACGTGAGTCACCACTTTTCAAGTGTTCAGTAGGTGCAGATGGCTAAAGGATGCCGTGCTGGGACAGCGAAGAGCTAGAACTACCTACTGTTCTACCTGTGTAGATCCTGGCAGCCTCGAACTTGCCCTGTAGTCCAGGCTGACCCTGAACTCTCAAAGTTCTGCCTCAGCCTCTCAGGTGCGGGGATCACAGGCCTGAGTCACCACACCCTGGCATATGTTGAAGCTGGCTCATGGCATCGCCTGGCTGGTGTTTGAAGAGGATTGCTGTAGGTGCTGAACAGAGACGCCTTTGTGGGTAGGCAGAGAGAGGGTCAGTGAGGGAAAGTGGGAGCTGACTAGGAGGGTTCCACAGAGAACCGCAGCACTCTGTGTGGGCTACGGCACTGAGTCTGGACTGAAGTGGACACATGCTGGAGACACCTAGAATGGAAGGCAATTGGTGGACAGCAGGAGACTGGGAGGAATGAGAATGAATGAAAGTGAGCTCAGTGACCTTTCTGGAGTGGAACTGACTCAGAAGCAGACTTCATACCAGACTTGGCAGTCATTCTAGAATTTCCTGGGCAAGAATGAAAAACATACATGTTCAGGTCTTTACATTTTTTGATTTGTTTATTTTTGTTTTATGTGTATGAGTGTTTTGCTTGCCTATGTGCAAGTGCACCCATGTCGTGCGATGCCTACAGAGGTCAGAAGGTGTGGGAGTTCCCTGGAACTGGAGTTGCAGAGAGTTGTTAGCTGCCATGTGGGTGCTGGGACTTGAACCCAGGACTTCTATAAGAACAGCCAGTGCTCTTAACCACTGAGCAATCTCCAGCTCCATGTTCAGGTATTAATCTTTGAGCATCTAATAGAATAGGCTTGGGGAGGGGTTGGTCATCTGTATCATTTTTCCCCAAAGTTCCCTAGATAATTGTAACATGCATTTTATTTTATTTATTTATTTTTGGTCTTTTTTGAGACAGGGTCTCCCTGTAGCCCCAGCTGTCCTGGAACTCACTCTGTAGACCAGGCTGGCCTTGAACTCACAAAGATCCGCCTGCCTCTGCCTCCCGAGTGCTAGGATTAAAGGCGTGTGCCACCACGCCCGTCATAACATGCATTTTAAGTTGAGAATCACTTTTCTAAATGAACAAGAACCCAGGGTAACATGTGTGGGGTTCAAACTCAATCTCTGGGGCAGAGATTAAGTGCTTTTGTGGTACAGCTCAGGGTCAGTTGTGAATCTCTGAGAATAATACTTGGTTCTTAAGGCCAGGTGACAAATAATGTGCCCATAGAAAGGTAGCAAGGTAACTTAAGGCCTCGGTAGACAGAGAGTTCCAGCTTCAGAGGAGCCTGGGCCTGGCACAGCCATGTGTGTGAACCTCCGGGGGAGGCATCCTTACTAGTAACAGCTTAACAGTATGGCGTCACCAGAAGACATCACCATGGCTAAGAGGAAAGGGAAAGGTAAGGGTGGGAATAGGCCAAGCAGGACATCTCTGCTGTTTTCATGAGAAGACACCCCCACCCCCTTTCATTTACAGGTAGAGTTGTCAATCATATTGTACCACTTGACTGTTGACTGAAACAACCGTTCATGTTTAGAGAGCTGTGTTCAGTGATTGGCCCACAGATGGCTATATGCCTTAAACAGTACCAGTTACAGCCTACTATATGACTGTTTATCCCAGCACTGCATGAGATGGTATCATCCAGGCTCTTTATGTATTAGTTATCAACAGCTGCAGAACAAATGATCCCAGAACATAGAGACTTAAGCAACACTATTATTATATTTGTCTTACTTTCTTCAGGCCAGGTCTTCCAAGAGAACATGCTGGGATGGATTGCCTCTGTTCTGTAGCATTTAAGGCCTCATATGGAGGATTTAATTAATGGCTGGGAAAGGGATCTTTTACCTATAGGCTTGGTTGTTGATTCTTCCTGTCAAGCTGAGTCCTGGGAACATCATTATGTATCTCTAGCAACAAGGCCCAGGAGGTGGCTGGGCTATAGCCCAGAGACTGATCACCTTCACCTGATGGAGAAACCAGTCCTCACTGGGCAGGCCTGGACCAAGTTTATAGCCACTCCTGAAAGCTGACTTTCCCATGGACTCCCTCAGGAGCTGGCACACATGGATTGTTTTCTGATCTCCACAAGGTAGAAAATCACTCAGGCAATTGGAGAAAAATCTCAGCCCTAAGGTAAGTGGAAAGCAAATTTATCTGTCTTTCATCTAAAGTCTCAAGGTTGGGGAAAGATCCAACTGGGGGTGGAACTTTTTTTTTTATGACAACAAACAGGTTGTTAAATGACCTTGATTTGGTCTCACGTGATGCTTTTAAGAGCACAGATTCTGGTTGGGGAGGATGGAGCAGGCAGTTTGGTTTGAGGCCGGAGCAGGACGTGAGTGAGGTTTTATAGATCCGCATCTCTGGCTGTTGTGAGCTCATCCTTAGTCTGGGGAGGCTGATGTGGTCGGTAGGGCAGAGGGAGGAGTGTGGTCAAACCTCAACAGCATGTGGGACTTCTTGTTACTGTTTGTTTTCCTGACTCAGAAGCACTGGAGTGTGGGAGGTCTGGGACAGTGGTTTCTTCCTCTGGGAATGCTCTCTTTGAATGCTACTTTTGCATTGGTATGTCTATAATTTGTCATCTAAAGTGGGATATGCTGTTAATTCTACTGGGATAACAGGCGCAAATGGAGACTTGATGGGCAAATAGTTTGCTTACCTCATATAACTGTGTGTTCATGCTAGCTCCATGCAGTGGAGAAATGCTTGTGAACAGAAGTTAGAAGATAGTATGTGAGGGCTGGGGAGATGGCTCAGTCGGTAAAGCACTTGCACTGTGAGCAGGAGGAGATGAGTTCTGATCCCCAGCACCCAGGTAGAAAGCTGGGCATGGCCGTGCTTGAGCTTGGTGCCCCAGCACTGAGGGGGTGGAGATAGATCTTGAGAGCTCTCTGGCTGGCCAGCCTAGCTCAAACAGGAAGCTCCAGGTTTAGGGAGAGACCCTGTCCTAAGGCAGTGCAGTAGAGAGTGATAGAACTGGACCCCTGGTGTTCTCTTCTGGCCTGCATGGGAGATGCACACACAAATACATAACACACACACACACACACACATACACACACACATAAAGTAGTTAGCAATTGAGGAAGACACCCGACCATGACCTTTGGCCTCCAAATGCACAAATAAACAAATGTATATGTATACACATGCCCCCCCCCCCAAGAAGGTAAGAAGCTTAGAGAGGGGTACATCTAAAGACGGAGGACCTGACACGTGCTGGCTGCTGGCCTGAATCCTTCACTCCTGGTGGTGGAACTCAACCACCCTGTGCTATAAAAAGCATTGTGGGGGCTGGAGAGATGGCCTAGTGTTTAAGAGCGCTGACTGCTCTTGCGGAGGACCTGGGTTCGATCCCCAGCATCCACATGGTGGCTGAGAACCGTCTTTAACTCCAGTTCCAGGGGAATCCAACACCTTCTTCTGACCTCCGTGGCATTGCACGAGATGGGTGCACCAACCTACAAGCAGACAGTACATTCATACACATAAAAATTAAATAAAATGAAGCCGGGCTTGGTGGTGTCCGCCTTTAATCCTAGCACTTGGGAGGCAGAGGCAGGCGGATCTTTGTGAGTTCAAGGCCAGCCTGGTCTACAGAGTGAGTAGCCCCAGGGACACCAACACAGGGAGACCCTGTCTCAAAAAGACCAAAAAAAAATTAAATTAAATAAAAAAATAAATAAATGCATTAAAAAAAAAAAGCATTGTGTTCGGTGCTTGGGAGTCACAGGGTCAGAGGTGCGGGGATAGGGAACACCATGTCCGAGGAAGCCCCTGAAGCAGCATCGTTGTGTCATCGTCGTCGTCGTCATCGTTGGAACAGAAGGAAAGGGAAGATAAAGTGACTAGTCCAGGGAAAGGGAAGATAAAGTGACTAGTCCAGAGAAAGCTGAAGAAGCAAAGTTAAAAGCAAGGTGTCCTCCCTTGGGACAACAGCCTGGTGGTTCTGACTTTTTAAGGAAATGATTACAGAAAGGGCAAAAGTATTTTGATTCTGGGGATTACAACATAGTAAAAGTGAAGAAGAAGAACAAGCAGCTTCTCGCTGCAGCCCCAAATAACACAGAGGTCACTGGTGACCACATCCCACCCCACAGGACCTTCCTCAGCGGAAACCATCCCTGGTTGCTAGCAAGCTGGCTGGCCGATTAAAAGTCCTGAACTGCATGAGTCTTCTAACACCTGATATTTCTCCTTACTGCGTTACTTACCCACTATCTGTTTCCTTTCACTCGCTACATCGTTTGAGACGACAGCTTTGCAGGTAGTGGTAGTGTGTTGCTGTTGCAAGAGAACATACTTGTGTAGAGGTTTTGATTAGTTTAACAGTGCACTGATGTAAAGGACATGTTACAACAATTTAAGTAATCTATGTGAAAATAATTCTATATGTTACCTAACTCAGTTGTAGGACTGGTTCCAACAAGTAGCAAGCATGTTTTACAATTTTAATGTTTTGGCTTTCCTTACTTCATCATAATCTCATAGCTTTGTATGTTACTCTTATTTAATATGACCTCTGTTGTATTGATTTCTTCTGTATTTTCTTTTTGGATTTTGTATAACAGAAAGTTAAGACCACGAGTTGGAAGAAAAATCACACAATTCAAACACAAGTAGATGGGCTCCGAAAGATTCAAACAATTGCTTGAACCTGAATGGCCTTAAAACTGCTTGAGCTTTAACAACAGCATTTAACTTGGGCAATATTTGCCCATTCTGGGGTAACTTGTATGACTTCAGTGCTTACCAGCTATCATCGAAGCTAATGCTCTTCCTCAGTTCTGCAGTGTTGGGACACCTTTGCTGAAGAGGTGAATGGAGTGGGCAGGTGAAGGGATCATTGCATTCACTTTTGTGCCGTTTTTGTGAATACAATAGTTTTGGACAACCTTTAAAAAAAAAAACATTGTGTTCACTTCCAGGCTGCTGAACATGAGTTGGTTTTTTTTTTTTTGTTTGTTTGTTTGTTTTGACTTTTAATTCATATGTAGTAAACACAAGGTAGAGAAAAGTTACCCACATGTGTGTTATGGCTATGCAATCTGGAATGTCCTCCCAGGCTCACATATTGGGGGCTTGGTTGGCAGCTGATTGGGTTTTGGGAAGTCATTGGGTCCTAAGGGTCTGACTTAATCAATGGATTAACCCATGGCTGATGTGCCAACTCCAAATTTAATGCTATAAGATAATATACATACTATCTGTGGTGGTTTGAATGAGACTGGCCCCCATAGACTTCAAGTATTCAGACATTTTCTCTCCAGTTGGTGGTGCTATTTTGGGAGGCTTAGAAGGTGTGGCCACGCTGGAGGAAGTATGTCACTAGGGGGCAGGCTTAATGAGTTCAACAAGCCTTGCTACTCTCCAGTCCTCTCTCTTGACTTCCTGTACTCATTGCCAGATGTGAATTTTGGCTTTCTGCTCCAGCCCCAGCCACCATGCCTCCTGCCACAATGGACTCTAATTTCCTTGAATTGTCAATCATAAGCTCAAATAAATTCTTCCTAAGTTCCCTTGGTCATGGTGGTTTTATCACAGCAACAGAAAAGTGATAATACAGTATTTGGTACCAAGAGTGGGGTGTTGGCTATGAAGAACCTGACCATGTGGGTGTTTGGAGAAATGTGGAAGACTTTGGAACTTTGGGCTAGAAAAGCTGTTGACTACTATAAGCAGAGCTTAACAGGCCATTCTAGTAGAAGCCTGGAAGAAAGCATTGCTGTAAAAAATGTAGTTCCAGAGGAAAATAAAGACTTAGGCAGCAACTGGGATATTTTGGCCAAGAGTCTGGCTGCAGTTTGCCCACAGCCCAAATGCTTTCCTGATGCTAAGTTGAAAAGCAATGGACTAATGTCTTGGCGGAGGATATTTCAAGACGGCCTAATGTAGAAAATATGGCATGTGGTTATTAATGGTGAATATTGTGCAGATCTATAGTAAAAAAGAGCAAGAAATGCAGAATGTATTTTGGATCTGAAAAGTGCACTATAAAGATTAATGGTACAGCCAAGGCATGTCCTGAAGGAGAGGCTCCCTTTGATAAGGAGATTGAAGTGATTAAGGAGAGGCCTAGATATTTACAAGTAAACAATGGAAAAAGTGAGATTAAAGTGATTAAGGAAGGGCCTTGAGATTTACAAGCAAACAACAGAAACAGTACCTTCAGGGCAAGACCACACTCAGCTAAGCCTCTAGCTTTTGAAAGGAAAATACTGAAAAGGGCAGAGAAAAGTTGCAAATGTGGTTGAAGTAGGCCAGGGTTCATCCTGAACTTGCAGCCAGATTCAGCAGTTTCATTCACATGGTGCTGGCTTTAGAGGCATGAAGGATGCAAGAGTGAAGGAGACTTTGGACTGTAGACTTTTGAATGGACTTGAGACTGGTAAAGGCTGTGGGAACTTTTAAGGTTGGACTAAATGCATTTTGCATTTTATTTTTATTTTTTTGATATTTTTGAGGCAGGGTCTCCCTTTAGTCCCAGCTGGCCTGGAGTTCACTCTGTAGACCAGGCTGGCCTTGAACTCACAGAGCTCCACCTGCCTCTGCCTCCCAAGTGCTAGGATTAAAGGTGTGTGCCACCACGCCCAGCTCATTTTGCATTTTATATAGTCATGAGCCTATGGGGACCAGGGAATGGAATGTAGTGGTTTGAATGAGAATGGCCCCCATAGGCTTCAAATATTCAGGCATTTTGTCTCCAGTTGGTGGCGCTATTTTGGGAGGCTTAGAAGGTGTGGCCATGCTGGAGGATGTATGTCACTGGGGAGGCGGGCTTAGTGAGTTCAACAGTCTCCTAGTCTCCAGTCTCTCTCTCTTGACTTCCTATACTCATTACAGAGATGTGAACCTCGGCTTTCTGCTCCAGCCCTGGCCACCATGCCTTCTGCCACAATGGACTCTAATTCCCTGGAACCATTAATCGTAAGCTGAAATAAACTCTTCCTTTTATAAGTTCCCTTGGTCATGGTGGTTTTATCCCAGGAACAGAAAAGTGACTAATACACTATCTAACAGTTTGGGGATTCAGATTACTTCTTGGCCTTTTGGCTACGATCAAGTGCAGTTTTGGGATTCAGAAATCTGAAATTGTTCTCTGTGAGCTAAAATGATAATTCGAGCACTCAGCTTTCTGCTCCTTCTCCCTCCCACCATGGTTCCTCTGCCATGATGGACTCTTACCCTTCTGGAACTGTAAGTCAAATGAACTCTTCCTCTGTCAGTTGCCTTGGTCCTGGTGTTTCCCACAGCCAACAGTGAAGTAAAGTTATCTCGCATAAAGCCTGTTGAATAATAAAGGGACATACATATAATAAATAAATAATAAATGTAATTTATTGAATACTGTACTTAAACACAATGGATGTGTGGATATGATTTCACGCCATCACTGGAATGTTATAATCTTGGCATCATCTGTACTACCTGTACACAAATTAAGGGGAAAGGGAAAGTCTTCCTCACTCATTTTCACTGTTGAGTGGTCCAGATTCCTGCAGAGGTGGGTGGATGAGTTGGAGGAGGGAACTCACATGTATTGAAGCCCCATGTGTACCTGAAAAATAGTTCTTTCATTTCACAAAATGGTCTCATATTTTGCCTAGAAGTCTCTGGTGATGGGTAGTGAGGGATATTTTGATTCTAGGAAACCTTTAGCTTGACTCACAGTGGCTTCAACAACCCAATGTCTATTTCCTTTACGTAGTTTGTTCTGGAGTTAGGTAGCTCTTCCTCTTAGCTAGGTACCCCAGCAGCCTCAGGGCCAGTATTATGAGTTCCTTCTACTTTTTCTAAGTACTCATTGCCTCATGGTAAAATGGCAGCCCTTATCTTGGGTATCATGTCTGTTTTCAAATGCAAAAAAGAGAGAGTGGGAAGGATAGCACCAGCTACAGATAATCCATTTATTCATTAGAAATGTAAAACCTCTCAGAGTTTCTTCTGCCCAACAGACATCTACCTACAGATTACAGTACTTGGCCCTATGGACATTTATAGCTGCAAGGGAGTCCAGAAAAATACATATTGGTTTTCATTCCTTTTTACTTGAAGGCAGCAAGGGAGGAATGGGGAGGAAAAAGAACTGGACTTAGTTGCCAAGCAAATGTGATTGTCATGGTGATATTGTCTTTAGATTTGTAACCTGACCATCTCTCTTGCTTTTGGTCTCAAAGGTTGGAAGTAGAATCAGATTCCTGAACTCACACACACTGCATTGCCATGTGCTGCTTTTCTCCTCTCTTCTAATCATTGGTAATGATGTTCTTTGTTGAGCCTAGTTTGCATAGAGTAAACTGCATGGATCTCAGGGATCAAGTTATGGTTTAAAAATATTTTATTTACTAGTACTTGGGAGGCAGAGGCAGGCAGAGGCAGGCAGAGGCAGGCAGAGGCGGGCAGATCTCTGTGAGTTCAAGGCCAGCCTGGTCTACAGAGTGAGTTCCAGGCCAGCTGGGGCTACAGGAGACCCTATCTCAAAAAGCCCCAAAATATTTTATTTATTTATTTATCTTTTTGAGACAAGGTCTCCCTGTAGCTGCAGCTGTCCTGGAACTTGCTATGTAGACCAGGCTGGCCTTGAACTCACAAAGATCCACCTGCCTCTGCCTCCCAAGTGCTGAGATTAAAGGTGTGCACCACCACGTCCAGCTTAATATAGATTTTAAACATGAGGGTTAAGAGAAGGAAGGAACCACTCAGAAAGAAGTTGAGATGTAAAGAAGATATGGGTGTGGGTTCTTCTCAGATGAGTTGCCCAGTAAACTATTCCAACAAATGTATAAACCACCTAGATTAAGATACAACATTTTCACCACTCCAGAAAGTTTTCTTGTAGACCTTTCCACGTAAATACTTTCGCTGCCACCTCAGAGGTACACACTGCTCCAATTTATATCCCTATATCCTTGTTTTGCATTTTAAAAGAATTTCAGATAAATGAAATAATACACATGCTTGAGTATTTTCCCTCAATATTAGGCTTTTGAGATTCATCCATGTTTTTGCAAAGACCTGTAGGCTGCTTCCTTTGATTGTGATATATTCCACTACATGGATATGTCAAATCTTCCTCTCTTCTGTTGATCGTCACTGGGCTGTTTCCCATATCGGCTGTTGTGCATCAAGTTGCTGTGAATTGCATTTAAGTCGATTTGTGGCATGTGAGTTTGGTTCTGTTGGATGTGAGGTGTGGTGGAATTTCAGGGCCACATGCTGGGTGCATACTTATCACAATGTCCTTGGTCACTTCCTGGTAATGAGTCTACTCAATAAGAATGATGGGAAATGTAGGAAGAGAGTCTAGTATCAAGAAGAGCTGTAGAGATGCTAAGCATCTGAATCTGTCAGGACCACAGCAAGCCACACTGGCCTGGAGGGACATAAGTGAAGAGGCCAGGTGACAGCAGCAGCCCAGTGCTGCAGGTAGTCTGATGTGAATCTGTGGGTTTCCAGTCATGGCTTTTCAATGGACTCATCTAGAAACGTCGATAATGCCACACTGTCTTTTCATTCTTGACATGTCTATATAATGTATGCAATGTGGTCATGTTCACCCCTCATCACCTGCACCTACCCCCTCCCATGGTCCTGCTGCCTCCTCTTTATTTCCCAATTAGTCCTCCTCTCACTTTCAAGTCTGTGTGCTCATGACTGCAATGGCCATGTGATGTCTTGAAGGCAGCATTTGCAGTACTCCCCGCCCACTCCCATCCTCTGGCTCATCCAATCTTCCTGCTCCCTCTTTGGTGACGCTCCCTGAGCTTTGGACAATGGATGTCCCATTTAGCCTGAGCATTCAGCAGTCTCTTATTTTCAGTGCTTTGACTGGTTCTACATGTCTCCATTGTGCTCTGTAAAAAGATGTCCACCGTAAAAAGAAACGTCTCTGAGCAAAGCTGAGAGCAGGCCTAGACCATGGATATGGACATAAATGCTTAGAGGGCAATTAGACTATATGCCCATTTATTTAGCAAAACATCAGTAGATTCTGCCCCTAGTAATCATGCCCACCCTTGAGTCCCACCCCAGAGATTCTCAATGAAAGAGCGAGCAGTGGACTAAACACTGGAGTGTTTACAGTCTTCTCAGGTGAGTGTGATGTGCACTGAGGGCTGAGACTCCAGCCTGAAAGCCAGTCCTCCACACCTGAATGCTAAAATGGAAATTCTAGTCTGGAACACCCAGGGTGGGGCCTGAGCTCCAGCAGCTCTGACAAGTGCTTAGCTAGTGTTGATGCTACTGGTCTGTGGACTTCATATTGAGCAACAGTGTTGAAAGGGAAATTATTGTACTGATTTTTAACACGGGAACTCTTCTAATTAGAAACAAACATGATGTGTACTAACAAGTCTGCAGGATCTTGTAGGCCAATGGTTTAATGTCTGTCTTGTGTATGGGGTGTGTGTGTGTGTGTGTGTGTGTGTGTGTGTGTGTGCAAGTGCATGCATGGGCTTGTACATGTGGAGGCCAGAGGACAGGCTTTTCTCACTGGCTTAGAACAACTAATCTGACTGGCTAGCAAGGCCCAGGGTTCCACCAGTCTCTGCTTCCCTAGTGCTGTGATCACAGGTAGACACCATTACACCCTCTTTTAAATGTATAAGTGGGGCTCGATCTCAGGTTGTCATGCTTGTGTGGCAAGCTCTTTGCTGACTGAGCTAGCTTGCAATGCCTTCTCTTTTTTAAAAAAAAATTTTTTTATTAATTTTATTTATTTCTGTATGTGTATGAATGTACTGTCTGCATGCAACTTTGTGCACCCGTGTCGTGCAATGCTGCGGAGGTCAGAAGAGGGTATCCGACTCCCCTGGAACTGGAGTTCTCCTGGAATTGGAGTTTCAGACGGTTCTCGGCCGCCATGTGGATGCTGGGGATCGAACCCGGGTCCTCTGCAAGAGCGGTCGGTGCTCTTACCCGCTAGGCCATCTCTCCAGCCCCACAATGCCTTCTCTTTTAGACCTCTTTGGTATGGTTCTTGTTATGGCAGGACATGGGAGTCTTTTGAAATTTGAAACAAAATCCCTAACTTTCAGGGGCTCCAAGGTGGTGGTCTGTTGGCAGGATGAACCGAGAGGTGGGCAGATGGCTGGCCTGTTGGGACACAGTGATCTGGAAAATGCTTCCAAACCGTCCTCCCCACACTGCCTCAGGGCCACCTCACCCATAATTGGCATAACTGGTTTTCCCGAAGATGAGAAGAGTCTAGACAAGGTCCAGACAGCTCCCCATTGCACCCCAGCCCAGGAGCACGCATCTCTTCTCTCCCTTTATCGGATCAAAGTCTTCCATCAAGCTGTCTGGTTCTGTCTTATTCAATTAAATTTTTTAATCCAATTTAACCCATGCATTCATCTTCTTTGAAATCTGAGAGACGACAGCATCCGCTAGAAATTTGGAGCAAATGGCTGAATTAGCTTTCAGAGAGGATTCAAAGCAACTGTCTCTGCCCATAGACTCACAGCCTCTTAGAGGCAGCTGGACCTTGGAAGAAGCTGACTGAGGACGAGAGGAGAGGAAGGGAGGCTTCAGCATCCTTTACTTTGGGGGTCCAGGCAGATAACCAGATACTTTAGAGTGTGGATTGTGGAGCCACAATGTCTGGGATCAGGTTCAATTGGGATGACAGTGAACATTGTGCCTGAAATTCCATGCCTCAGTTTCCCTATTTGCCACCTAAGGACAATACCAACAGCAGTTACCTCCTAGGGTGTTGGGAAGATTAACTTCACCTGTTTTCTGTGACACACAAGGCTGAGGGCTGCAGGCAAGCGTTGGCAGGCACACGGAGGCCGTTTGGTTAATTCAGCCCATCGACACAGCATGGTGGGACCATGTCACACCCACTTAACTCAGTGGGAATGAAAGGAAGTAAGCCTGGCTGAGTTTCCACAGCAAAACAAACATAAGCAGCCTGACTAGATCATTTTTAAAGTTGTTTGAAGAACTGGCATTATGATTTGATGCTGTAGAAAGAAATTGCCTGGAAGAGGAAATTAGAGGAAAACTAAGAAGTAGCCTTACTTTATGGCTGAAAGAAGAGAATTGTCAAGATGAATTTGGAACTATCTATGAGTTTTTCCTTAAATACCGAGTTTTCATTTTTCAACTGGTCTCAGACTTTATGTTGGGTTTGCTCTGTGTCTAACCTAGTGATGTGGACAGGGTGTGCCAGTGAACCACGGGGTAAGTGTGGTGATGAAACTGATATTTTGGGAGCTGGGGCTCCTGAGTTCAAATCCCAGCTGTCATTTGCTTATAGAGAGGCCACAGACAATCTCTACTTTTGTTTTTGTACCTGTATTTAATAATCAAATAAAATGCTATGTTTGCCTTGCAAAACTGTGTCAGGGATAAGTAGGTATATTTTCATGAAGTGCTTTAGACAGGGTCTGATAAAGGTTAGGTGAGTCTTAGTGATGAACACTGGGTGATGCATGGTACATGCCACATCTGAACCCTCAGGGCCTTTTCTGCAAAGGGGAGGGGATCTGAAAGCCTGCTAGCGGCGATGCCAGCTGAGGTGCCCATGTAAGCCTGGACTCTCAGGGACCCTTCAGGAAAGTGCAAATGAGGCAGACTGTCTCTCTGAGGATGTACACCAGACCTTCAACTTAAGAATGCCTACTGTGTGCTGGGCATTGTGTGGTGGGAGCTCTCTTGAGCCCCATTTCCAAACAGAGAAGAGGCAGCCATGGAGCCTTCATCTGACTCATGTCTGGGATTCCAGTTCCTATCTTAGTTCTTCTGGTGGGTATCCTTGAAACTTGAGTGAAAGGCTAACTTTGGCTTTGGGGATTTGGGGCGGAAGGGTCTCACATATCCCAGACTGACCTCGAACTTGCTATGTAGCCAAGGAAGATCTTGAACTTCTTGAATGCTAGGCTTATAAGTGTGTGCCACAGTACCCAGTTTAGGTGGCGCTGGGGATTGAATCCAGACAAGCACTCTCCAGACTAAGCTGGATCTCCAGCCCTCCTTCGTGGACCAATGTGAGGTAAGCTTCATCCGTCATGAGGAGATGGGGAAGAGCTGAGCAGGGTTTTGAGGGGCACACTGTGAGGGACGGGGAGTCCAGGGGTAGAGTCCTTGGCAAGGGTAGCTGGAGGTTTGGCTCTATGCTGTCCCTAGACCTGAGGGGAAGCTGCAGATGGGATCTAGGATGCAGAGGTCGCAGGATTGCTGTAGCTCCTGCAAAGGATCCGAGGGACTGTGAGTGTTCAGAAGAGGTCATAGTGTCTATTGCATCTGGAGATGTGTGGCTTCATGCATAGTTGCGTGTGTGTGTGTGTGTGTGTGTGTGTGTGTGTGTGTGTGTGTGTGTCCACAGTGGTGGGCATGAGCAGCGAGTTTAGGTAGTCCAAAATGACTTCGTGTGTAGTCTTTATATGACTGTCATCTTCTCATCTTGGCCTTAGGAAGAGATTCTTTGTGAAGGGTTTGTTGAGTATTGATTTCCCTCTGCTGTGGTGGTTGGTAGTGGGAAGGACAAGGTGTACATGGGGTTCAAATACAGGAAGTTACTTGACTCTTCTTTGCCTCAGTTTCCTCCTTGCACACAGGGAACAATAGCCTCTCTCTGTGCCTGTCTGTCACACACACACACACACACACACACACACACACACACACACACACAGAGTCACTCACTGGCATCCAGAGCTTGCTGTTCCCCACCTCTGAGCTTTCTGTTCTCCAAGGCAGATCATCCTCATCCTTGTAGGAATCAGTAGAACACACATGGGTCTTGGAGTTAGATAGTCCATATGTTCCCGAACTCTTTTCCAAACCCTTTGAGGCTTCAGTTGTCTCATTTGTCAAATGAATCAACAGCAATATGGTTCAGTTCAAGCCACGTTAAGAGAAAGAATGAACATTTGGCCATGGGAATCCTTCATATTTTCTTTTCTTTGCTCTTTTTGACCCCCTACCTTCTTGAAAGTAGAACTCCAGAGAGATTGGTGAGATGGGTCTGGCAAGCAACCCAGATTTCTGTATCCTTTCTTCTGTTTAGCTCTTGCACAGAACCAGGAGTCAGGGTAAACATCTCCAGACATCTGATAAGACCCAGAGAGAGCAGGAAGCTTACTGAGGGGTGTCCAGGAAGAGGGTTGGATTTATGCCTAGACCCCCATCATTCCTTATCCCAAGGTTACTGTTCTCTTGGTTCTCAACTGCTAATGATCCAGAGAGCATTTGGCAATGTCTGGAGAAGTTCACTACTCTGGATGGGAAGAGGCTGCTGCTGGGCTTTGGTGGGTAGAGTTGATGGGTGCTGTTAAACAGCCTACAGAACAGCACACACAGTAAAGATAGACCCAGGCTCCAGTGTCAGCATTGCTACCAGTGGGACAGCCTGTTCTGTAGTTTCATTTACAGTCACATGACTCTACAGTAATGATGCCCAAGACACTTTGAACTTTCACTATGTGCCGGCCACTATCAGAACAGCCTGACTTGTATAAACTCATCGAATCATCACAATAAATCTGTGAGCTGGTCACAAGAGTATCTCTCTTGATAGCCAAGGAAACTGTGGCACAGAGGTTAAAAAACATGTCTAGGATCACATAGGTAGATAGCGTTCAAAGCTGAGATCTGAACCCAGGTATCCTTGATCCAGAATATAACCCTTTACATCATTCTTTGCTGAAGTCAAGAAGGGAGGGAAGAAACTATGAGTAGATGCAAGAAGAGGCCTGTTGTGGCTCCTAGGGAGACGTGAGCAAAACCTACTCACTCCAGAGAGAGGGCAAATGACAGACCAAAGGAAAAGTCCACAAAAAATATAGTGAATCAATGAATTTTACTGGGGTTACTTACAGGAGTATGGGTGAGGAGTTACAGGAGTATGCGTGAGGGGTTACAGGAGTATGGGTGGGGGGGTTACAGGAGTATGGGTGAGGGGTTACAGGAGTATGGGTGGGGGGTTACAGGAGTATGGGTGAGGGGTTACCTACAGGAGTATGGGTGAGGGGTTACTTACAGGAGTATGGGTGAGGGGTTACTCACAGGAGTATGGGTGAGGGGTTACTCACAGGAGTATGGGTGAGGGGTTACTCACAGGAGTATGGGTGAGGGGTTACTCACAAGAGTATGGGTGAGGGGTTACTCACAGGAGTATGGGTGAGGGGTTACTCACAGGAGTGTGGGTGAGGGGTTACACACAGAACTATGGGTGAGGGGTTACTCACAGGAGTGTGGGTGAGGGGTTACTCACAGGAGTATGGGTGAGGGGTTACTTACAGGAGCAGAGCTGACTCTCAGTCAGCTGCATCACTAAGAACCTGCCCAGCATGGGTGAGAGCTCATGAAAGCAGGAAACATTGCGGACATGGAGCTCCAGCAGGGAGCTCAACATGTTGAAGAGTGCTGTGTCCATGTAGGTCAGGTGGACTGGGCAGGTCACCTGGTCCTTGATGGCCACTTCTGAGAGTGGCTCTTAGGTTTACATGTGCCTGAAGAGGGCGGAGCCTAGTGAACCTTGTCAGTTTCAGGGACTTCCTGAAGCTGTTGCATTGTTTACTTCCTGGGCACAATGAACTTCCCTGGAGAATGGGAAGTTTCACCTTCCCTTAGAAAATCCTGTTTTTGCTGGAGGGATGGCCTAGCGGTTAAGAGCACCGACTGCTCTTGCAGAGGACCCGGGTTCGATCCCCAGCACCCACATGGCGGCCTAGAACCATCTGTAACTCCAATTCCAGGAGAACTCCAGTTCCAGGGGAATCCTACACCCTCTTCTGATCTCCGCGGCATTGCACGACACGGGTGCACAGACTTACATGCAGACAATACATTCATACACATAAAAAAAAATAAATAAAATTAAAAAAGAAAGAAATCCTGTTTTTCTTTCTTTTTTTTTTTTTCTTTTTAATCTTTCTTTCTGGCATCCTGTTGTTTATCTTCCTTTTAGAACCTTCTGTTGTTTTCTCAGCTTCCCTCCAAGAAGGAAGGTTCTATCTCAGAGGAAGCTGCTACACACCTTGTCCTTCCTCACAGTCTGGACTCCTGATGTTTTGCCTGCCCCAACGCCCCCTTTCTCTGGGAATGCCCTGCCCGCCCCTTCGAAGCCCCTGCCACCTTCTCTTTGTTGAGTATCTCTTTCTCCTCTGCCCTCTTCTACCACTTTGCTGTTCTAGCAGGAATTACCTATTCCGACCTCCCTCCTAGCCAGGTGACTGGTCCCAGAGCGAATGCATGTCTTCCAGCTACACCAATCAGAATCCTTCCCTGGGTTGGTTTTGAGCTGAACATGTGAATAGGGTAGTAGCTCTCTTTTGGAATAGAAACAAGTGAGGAAAGTTAAGAATAAAAGGAGGAGGGAGAGGAATGAGGGGAAGGGAGATGTGAGAGAGAAAGAGAGAGAGAGAGAGAGAGAGAGAGAGAGAGAGAGAGAGAGCGCTTAAATTCCCAACTCCTGTGGTCCTTATGTGATCCTTGCTTTCTGGGATGGGGAGCCCTTCTAGTGTGCATCCTATATTCATCTGCAGCTTGGTCTTCTTCTGTTTGCTTCCATGGGCTTCCTGTGCTTACTATGATGTGTCCCAGTGTGAGTTTAATTTTATCCATCCCACTAGGATCCGATTTTCTTTTTATTTATTTTTCTTTTTCTTTTTATTTATGTGTATGAATGTACTTTCTGCATATAGGTTTGTGCACCTGTGTCGTGCAATGCCACGGAGGTCAGAAGAGGGTGTCAAATTCCCCTGGAACTGGAGTTAAAGATGGTTCTTAACTGCCATGTGGGTGCTGGGAATCGAACCCGGGTCCTCTGCAAGAGCAGTTGGTGCTCTTAACTGCTAGGCCATCTCTTCAGCCCCAGGACCTGATTTTCTTCTTGCCACAGGTGCAATTTCTTTCAAACATCTAGAAAATTCTAATCCATTTGTTTTCTGAAAAATGCGTCTCTTCAACTATTCCCTCTATTCTCATTTCCTTTAGAATCCTTTTGGATTTTAGAGTAATCTATCATCTATCTATCTATCTATCTATCTACCTATCATCTATCTATCTAATCTATAATCTATCTATCAATCATATGTCTATCTATAATCTATATAATATGTCTATCTATAATCTATCCATGTAGCTGTCATTTATCTATGTATCTATGATATGTCTATCTAAGATCTATATATGTAGCAATCATCCATCTATCTTCTATCTATCTATCTATCTATCTATCTATCTATTTATCTATCTATCAATCATCATATGTCTATCTGTAATCCATCTATTGATGCATCCATCTATCTATAATTTATCATCATATTTCTATCTGTTTTCTGTATAGGGTGTTTGTGTGTACAGGTCAGAAGATGTGCATGTCCTGCTCTGTCACTCTTCCCCTGCTCTATTGCTCTCTCTGCTCTGTCATTCTGTCTCTGCTCTGTCACTCTGTCCCCTGCTCTGTCACTCTGTCCCTGCTCTGTCACTCTGTCCCTGCTCTGTCACTCTGTCTCTGCTCTGTCACTCTGTCTCTGCTCTGTCACTCTGTGCCCTGCTCTGTCACTCCGTCCCTGCTCTGTCACTCTGTCCCTGCTCTGTCACTCTGTCTCTGCTCTGTCACTCTGCCCCCTGCTCTGCCACTCTGTCTCTGGTCTGTCACTCTTCCCCTGCTCTGTCGCTCTCTCTGCTCTGTCATTCTGTCTCTGCTCTGTCACTCTGTCCCTGCTCTGTCACTCTGTCTCTGCTCTGTCACTCTCTCTGCTCTGTCACTCTGTCTCTGCCCTGTCACTCTGTCCCTGCTCTGTCACTCTGTCTCTGCTCTGTCACTCTGTCTCTGCTCTGTCACTCTGTCCCCTGCTCTGTCACTCTGTCTCTGGTCTGTCACTCTTCCCCTTATCTACTTGACAAGCAGGAAGCTCTTAGGTCATGGACAGGTACAGACTAGACAGCTGGCGGTCCTTACCTGGTTCATTTTCTTCCAGCCTAGGATGCAACCTTCTCAGTGCAGCAATTTCTGTCTTCCAAGCTCTGAGTTTCTGGCCTGGAAGATTCATCGTGTCTACTTGCTATTGGCCTTGGGTGTTAAGTAGAATGGGTGGCACAGCGGATTCTTATGTCCTGGACTCCCAGGGATCTGGAGTGATGGAACCTCTCGCAGTCCTTGTTTGGGGCACTATCCTGCAGTTCTGCTGAGAATGCACCTCATTTTGTCAAATGCATTTTCTCTATGTAGCTCTCTGCTTTTTGTTTTTTGGAGGCAGATCTCACTAGGTACCTCAGGCTGGCCTGAAACTCACTATGTAGCCTGAGCTGGTCTCAAACTCACAACAATCCTTCTGCATCAGACTCTTGAGTGCTGGGATTACATGCATGAGCCACCATACCTGACTCAGTTTTCTGCCTTTTATATTTATGGATGGAAGTATCCCACCACCATAATTACTCTGCAAGGTTTCTTTTCTTTTCTTTTCTTTTCTTTTTTTTTTTTTTGTGTGTATGTGTATGTATATGTGTGCATGCTATGTATGTTTGTAGTGGCATGTATGTAAGCATGTGGATGAGTATGTCATGTCCACCCCTGTAAAGGCTAGAGCAGGATGTGGGGTGCCTTCCTTTGTCATGTTCTGCCTTTTTGCTTTAAGACGGGGTTGCTCACTGAACTGGTAACTCTTCACTTCGACTAGGTTGGCTGGCCAAGGCGCCCCTGGGACCTGCCTGTCTCTGCCCTCCAATGCCTTTTTTTTTTTTTTTTAAATGGGGCTGCTGGGGATTTGAACTCAGGTACCCATGCTTATACAGCAAGCAGTCTTAGCCACTGACCCACCTCCCCAGCCCTCCTCTGAAGTTTGTTTGGGAGTCTCCTCCCTTTGTGTTTTCAATTAGCAATAAACCTCATTGGCTATGATACTGCCACTGCGCAAAGCTTGCTTTAGTCTTAGTGCATTGTGTGGAGCATACGGGAGGGGATATCTATCTATTTCCTATGAGGAAGCAGCAGGCTCAGCAGATTCCAAGGGTCCATCAGAGCACAGCTTGCAAAGTGCCTGTAGTGACCTCATGACCCTCACAAAAAGCTGGTTTGGAGACCAGAGCCAGCCATCAGGGGCTGAGAAGTGAATTTCGGTGGTGATGGGGGAACAAATAGAAACATATGTAGACTCTGTGAGAAGTTTTAATCTCAAGGATCAGTGTCCCTTACTGTTTTAGGGTGTTCTGAACCCTATTTCCATACTGCACTAGTCATTTGCATACTCTAGATGTTGAGTTGTCTTTAGGGTGAGAAACTGATTTGGAGGAGTAATGAGTTGAAGGAGGTGAAGCAGGTGCTTCAGGAAAGGGGAGGCTAAAGTGGGCAGAGATGGAAAGAGGGCACACGGACAGCTCATTTCTGTATGGGATGAGGCCAGGCACATGATGTGCATCCTCTTGCTTAATTCTCTGAACAGTGGCCTAAGAACATAAAGCTCAGAGAGGTTAAATGATCTGACTGATATCACACAGCTAGAAGGGGCAGAGGAAGAGTTTGAACCTCAAGGAGTCTCCATGTACGTCTAGTTCTTTGTTCAGCGTGGCACAGACCACACAGTCCCCCTCACTAGAGACCTTTTTTCCCCAAGGCTGCTGTTCACAGACCCATTCCACTTTGAGTCTGGTGAGCTCTGCACTGAATACAATTCTGTGCAGGGTAAGAACAGGAGACTGAAGGACCATTTGTGCCAATAAATTGATTTTTTTATGTCATGCTGCCGGATTACAAGAAACGAGCCAGGTCTGCTGCTGCCTGGGGAGTCTCTGGGGAAGTTTTTGGAAGCCCCTGTTGCCAAGGCAACTCAGGTAACCTCTGGAAGCTGGCTGTCCTGCACATACTCCTGTCTGCCCAGTCCCAGCTGGTTGTCTGGAACTTGGCCAGCCTTTCTTGTCATCCTTTCTGGCAGGGGAGGAGGTGGAGGAGTAGGAAAGTTCAAGGTCCCCCTACCCTCCAACCCCGTAGAGGGTGCTCTGCCCTACACCTGCTCACCTCTATCTCACCCAAAATAAAGATGGAATCCTTGAGGCACGAGGCTTGCAAGATCTGACTTCCCATTGTCTCCATGGAAACATCTCTCATAACCCTCTCCTCATTCGGTCTAGCCTGATGTCTTCATCACCAGAACTCTATCCCTAGCCCAGGACCCTTGGATTTGATGTTCTCTCTGTTCGGTATGCTCTGCTTTCTCTTACTAGCCCCAAACATGCCATTAGCTCTGTCCACTCTTTGGAGAAATGCTGCATTCTCAGCAAGGACTTCACTGAGCACTCTATTTGAAATCATATCTCAAGGACTGGAGATGAAGCTTAATGGCAGACTGCTTGCCTGCCATGCACAGGGCTCTGGGTTCCATTCCTGGCCCTGCAGGAAGTAAATTATGTCTCCATGTTCCCCATCTATGATGGTTAGTTTTGATTTTCAACTTGACACACTATAGGATCATCTGGAGACGGGGTTCTAATGAAGAATTGTCTGGATTAGGTTGGCCTATGGCCCACTCGTGAGCGATTTCCTTAGCTGGGTTAATGGAGCTGAGAAGACACACTCTGAACATGGCTGGTGTCATTTCATGGGAGGGCCCTGGACTGAATGAAAAGGAAGAGAGAGGGCCGAGCACGGGCATGCATGTGCACTCGGTTTGCTCTGCTCCTGGCTGTGGATGTGCTGTGACAGGCTACTTCGAGTTCCTGATGTCTTGACTTCCCCACAATGATGGGCTGTAACCTGGAATCGTGAGCCAGTTAAACCCTTCCCCACTGAAGTTGCTTTTGTCAGGATTAAAAAAAAATTTTTTTTTTTGTCTTTTCGAGACGGGGTCTCCCTGTAGCCCCAGCTGTCCTGGAACTTGCTCTGTAGACCAGGCTGGCCTCAAACTCACAAAGATCCTCTTGCCTCTGCCTCCCAAGTGCTAGGATTAAAGGCATGCGCCACCACGCCTGGCTAAAAAAAAATTTTTTTTTATGTGTATGAATGTGCTGTCTGCATGTAGGTCTGTGCACCTGTGTCATGAAATGCTGTGGAGGTCAGAAGAGGGTGTCGGATTCCCCTGGAACTGGAGTTAAAGACAGTTCTCAGCCACCATGAGGGTGCTGGGAATTGAACCTGGGTCCTCTGCAAGAGCAGTCGGCACTCCTAACCGATAGCCATCTCCAGCCCCTTGTCAGGATTTATTTTATAGCAGCAACAGAAAAAGAAACTAAGGTGCCTTCTACCCAACACATGATGGATGTAGCTTATTTATTTTCTCTGCTTATTGTCTTTATACTTAGATTAGTCTCTATTATGGTTCCCCCAAGTGGTCCCCAGCTCTTGATTTTCATGTCTGTATGTCTTCCCACTCACTGAATACCTTTGCTTATAGCCAATATGGAATCTGACCATATGGAAAGGATATAGCTTCTGGGCTTGGACTGTGACTTCCCGCTTAGTAGTTGACCTTCCTTCCTTCCTTTTTTTTTTTTTTTTTGAGACTGGGTCTCCCTTTAGTCCCAGCTGGCCTGGAGCTCCCTCTGTAGACCAGGCTGGCCTTGAACTCACAGAGATTCTCCTGTCTCTGCCTCGTGAGTGCTGGGATTACAGGTGTGCACCACCATGCCCAGAACTAAAGACGGTTCTTAGCTGCCATGTGGGTGCTGGGAATCGAACCCAGGTCCTCTGCAAGAGCAGTCAGTGCTCTTAACCTCTGAGCCATCTCTCCAGCCCCTGGGAGTTGACTTTCTATTGCCTTCTCAGTTGGCGTGCCTTGAGGAAGCGACTAACCACATGGGGGGACCCTGTAAGAAGCTGGGAGAGGCCTTTGGTCAACACCAGAAGGAACTGGAGCTAGGCCCAGCAGTTCAGTTGAGGAACTAAACCCCACAACAACCACATGAAGTTTGAAGTGGATCCCCCCTCAGATGGGGACCTGCGTGTCATGCATCACCTTCATTGTGTCTTGTGACAAATTCTGAAGCAGAGAACCCAGCCATGGCCCTGGCCAGACTCTGAGTCACAGAAACTATGAGGTAGTAAATGTAGGATGTTGCAAGCCAAGAAGTTTTGTGCTAATTTGTTA
Source organism: Rhizomys pruinosus (assembly GCA_009823505.1). Lineage (NCBI taxonomy): Eukaryota > Metazoa > Chordata > Mammalia > Rodentia > Spalacidae > Rhizomys > Rhizomys pruinosus. The sequence continues at coordinate 362,021 of VZQC01008130.1, forward strand.
CATGGCAACAGATGATGAAATCATTCCTCTCCTAGGTATGAACGGATGACCTCAGTGCTCAAAGTCTACTAGTCTCTTTCCAACATACTTTCTACTTGACCTTGCTTACGAAATCTGCTTCTCAAGTCTCAAGTCCTTGAAAGACTGCATGCCTACTGGCCACCTGTTCCCAGTAAGCAGAAGAATACCTGTAGACTCACCACAGGCATTTTCTGTGGCTTGTTTTGTGCAGGACAAATGGCTCTGTTTGGAGGGAGACTTCAGAAGATTTACTTTGGCTTATGGTTTTGGGGTGCAGTCCATTGTGGAAGGGAAGGCATGGTGGTACGAGCGTCTCTAGCACTGGCAGCAGGAACAGGAAGCAGCAAGTCACATTGCGTCCACAGTCAGGAAGCAGAGAGAGGTGAATGGTGGTACTCAGCTTTGCTTTTCCTTTCTTTTCTTTTTTACAAAGTCCAGGACTCTCCTCCACTGGGTGGCACCTCCCACGTTCGTGGCCAGTCTGCTTTCCTGAGTACTATCTCTCTTTTAATGCTCTTATAGACATGCCTAGAGCTGTGTCTCCTAAGTGATTCTAAAATCCAGTCAAATTGACAATGGGAGGCAGAGAGGGAGGGCGGGAGAGAGCTGGCCCTGACCCTGGCTTCTCAAAGACACGGCCTGAGCTCCCAATCTTCCCCCAGACGCTGTAGCAGAGTGTTTAAAGTAGGGTTGGGATCCCGCCTATCTGGCTTTCAATTCCAGCCATGTGACTTTGGACAAGTAGTCTAGAGACTGTACTTCTAACTGCTTCATCTGTGAAACAACAATCTGCAGTAGCTTGAAGATGATTCGTGTTTCCTCAAGTTCAGATGTTGACGGTATTAGAAGTCAGAGCCTTTGTGAGGTTATTTGATCATGAGGGTGGAGCTCTCATGAGTAGAATTTGAGCCCTTATAGAAGGAGACATCAGATTCTTCTGTCCTTCTATTTTAGTGCCCACCTAATATAGAAGGGCACAGTAAGAAGTCAGATGTCTGTAAATCAAGAGGGGGATGTTATTCTGTCTTCCACAATATAGTAGAATATCACTTAGCATGAAGAATAGACATACAATAGCTTATAGTTCTGGAAGCTGCAAAGTGCACGTGTCAGCATCCAAGAAGGCCTTCCTAGTGCATTAAAATGTGATGTAGGCACCCAAAATGAGATGGGCTAAGTGAGCCAGTCTGGGTCTCTCTATCCTCGTAAAGCCATCAATGCCATCGTGGGAGGAGTCCCATCCGTCATGGGCCTTGAAAACCTAGCTACCTTCCAAAGGCCCCACTTTCAAATAACATTAACATACAAGTGTGAGGGTTGGGATTCCTACACACAAATGTTTTTTCTTTTTACGTGTATATGTTTTGCACGCACATGTGTGCATGCGTGTGTGTATTTGTGTGTGTGTGTCTGTGTGTGTGTGTCTGTGTGTTGTGACACTCTTCTTGGGGAGACATACACAAACATCCACTCACCCTAGGTAGGGTGCTAATTATACACCAAGTAAGGACATCATTGAAGTCCAACTTGATGAACTAATGAGCTTTGGAGATTACTTACAGGAATATGGATGAGGAGCAGGAATATGGGCAATGAGTCTTTATGGAGGCATAAAGACATCAGATTCAGGCAGCTGCATCATGGGATGCTCATCCCAACATGGGTGACGACTCACAAAACTGGAATGCTGAAGCTCTCTGCATGACTTACTTGCAGGCAGTTCGGTGGTATGTTCTACAGCCTCCTCTCCTCAGCAGATCCCACTGATTTTAGAACATCAGGGAGGGAGGGACCATGTTTGTCTGGTAGGTTTCAGGGACTTCCTGAGACTTGTAGTTGCTTACTTCCTGAGTTGTTAACAATATTTTACTTATTATTATTTTATGTGTATGAGCATATTGCCTGTGTGGATGTAAGTGTGCCTGTGTTGTGAATTGCCTGCAGAGGTCACAACGGGGCATTGGATCCCCTGGAATGGAGTTACAGATGGTTGTTAGCTATCACGTGGGTGCTGGGATTAAATCTGGGACTCTGCAAGAACAGTCAGTGTTCTTAACCACTGAGTCATCTCTTCAGCCCCATATTTAATTTCTATTTATTCATGGAAAGGTTGTTAGCTATCACGTGGGTGCTGGGATTTGAAACCAGGTCCTTTGCAACAGCAGCCAGTGCTCTTAACCCTGAGCCATCTCTCCAGCCCTTTACTTCCCAAGTCTTAATGAGCCTCCTTTTAGAACATTAGAACATTCTGAATCTTAACAAGCTTCCCTTCAGGATGGAAGGTTTCTAATTTGGAGGAAATTTCTACAAAGCAGTGTGTGTATGTGTGTTCACATGTGTGTGGGAAGGCACACATGTGCAAGTGTGTGTGTGTGTGTTTGCCATAGCACACATATGAAGGTCACAGGATAGCTTGCTGGAGTTTGCTCTTCTCCAGCGTGAGTCCCAGGGACTGAACTCAGACTGTCAGGCTTGGCAGCAAGCAGCCTTCCTTATCCTGGTGGCTCCTGCATAAACGTCATTCAAACTGTAATGTGTGCCCTTGCCTGAGCTCAACCGTCCTGGTTGCTGGCACCCTGGTCTCCCACCTCCAGCATCTGGATCTCTGAGAAGCAGTTGTTTGTGGTTTAAACTGCCCACTCTATACCTTGTTATAGCAGCTCTGCCCGAGACTGACTGCTGCTATCATGGTCCTGTGAAGACCAGACGTAATCATTCACATCATGGGTAGAGTTCGTACCTGACATCTGGTCTTCCCTTGTAACTTGCTTTATCTCCCATTCTGGGAGAACACACATGCATGCGCACGGACACACAGACACAGAGACACAGACACAGAGACACAGACACAGAGACACAGAGACACAGACACACAGACACACAGACACACACAGACACAGACACTCACACACACACATACACACGCCCCTCTCAAGAGTCCTGCTAGCCCCTGTCCCAACAAGTATTAGGAACAGACCTGAAAGTTTAGGCGAGCATTGAGAGCACTTGAGAAGCAAATGCCTAGGCAACAGCAGAGGCACTGATAGCAGAGGTAAGTGGAGCTGGGTTCAGATCCTCATCCCAGGCATAGTTATTTCCAGAGTAGCAATCCTTCCCTCATAGGATATTGAAAGAATAAAGACATCTGATAGGAATATGGCTCACCCTAAGGGGCTGCTAGACTGGAACCCCTACTCTGAGACTTGGACACAGACAGACTGGAATTTGAGGCCAACATTGCCTTTTCCCAGCTGTGTGGCCCTTTGAGACACCCTTGGTGTCTCTGTGCTTTCATTTCCCTTGTACAAAATGAAGGAAGACTATCTTCTTTTTTTTTTTTTTATTTCTGTATGTGTATGAATGTACTGTCTGCATGCAAGTCTGTGCACCCGTGTCGTGCAACGCCGCGGAGGTCAGAAGAGGGTCTCGGATTCCCCTGGAACTGGAGTTCTCCTGGAATTGGAGCTTCAGACGGTTCTCAGCCGCCATGTGGGTGCTGGGGATCGAACCCGGGTCCTCTGTAAGAGCGGTCGGCGCTCTTAACCGCTAGGCCATCTCTCCAGTCCCTGGAAGACTATCTTCTTTACAACTGTGATACGAGAGAAGATGTGATGACAGTTTGTTCCCACCTTGCCTGGGATCATCCAGCCGTTTATTAAAACGCAGCCTCTCAGTTTCATCTTAGCACCATAAAGCCACAGTGGGTCCGGGAATTGGTGGGTAACCACCGAGTCTGAGAAATGCTAAAGCACTTAGATTTCCATATCTGAATTATGATCTTGTTAATGATGCCATGCCATGCATCAGTACCATAGCTACCAGATTTTGCACTGAACAGAACCTGGTATGGTAGATGTCCACACAGTCACACAAGGAGGGGTTCCCTCACCACCACCTCTGCATTCCGAGCTCCATCTTCTCTCCCTCTCATAGCAGCCAATCATGGGAGCTGCTTTTCATTAATATGCCACCTGTATTCCATGTGCACAGCCCCTGGTCTCCATGCACACGGCCCCTGGCCTCCATGCACACAGCCCCTGGCCTCCATGCACACGGCCCCTGGCCTCCATGCACACGGCCCCTGGTCTCCATGCACACGGCCCTTGGTCTCCATGCACACGGCCCCTGCCTCCATGCACATAGCTCCTGGTCTCCATGCACACAGCCCTTGGTTTCCATGCACACAGTCCCTGGCCTCCATGCACATAGCTCCTGGTCTCCATGCTCACAGCCCCTGGACTCTGTGCACATAGCTCCTGGTCTCCTGATTCCACGCACGCATCATCTGAATCCACTCACACACCATCTGCTTCCACGCACACACCACCTGATTCCACGCACACACCATCTGTCTCCATGCACCCACCATCTGATTCCACGCATACACATCTGATTCCACGCACACACCATCTGCCTCCATGCACCCACCATCTGATTCACACATCCACCATCTGATTCCACGCATACACCATCTGCCTCCATGCACCCACCATCTGATTCCACGCACCCACCATCTGATTCCACGCACCCACCATCTGATTCCACGCACACACCATCTGCCTCCATGCACCCACCATCTGATTCCACGCACACACCATCTGCCTCCATGCACCCACCATCTGATTCCACGCACACACCATCTGCCTCCATGCACACACCATCTGCTTCCACACACACACCATCTGCTTCCATGCATACACCATCTGCCTCCATGCACCCACCATCTGATTCCATGCACACACATCTGATTCCACACACCCACCATCTGATTCCACGCACACACCATCTGCTTCCACGCACATGCCACCTATGAACATAACCATCTACTTCCTGTATACAAATCGTCAATGCACATGCCATATGTCTTCATGGACATACCATTTGCTTTCAGCACACCAGCTATCTGCTTTCCAGGCACATGCCATTCATGCACACACCATCTCCTTTCCATGCACATACCATCTATCAGCTCAGGTCGAGTATTGCTGAAAGGTTCACTCTCAAAGCAAAGTGCTTTTTCTGCTAACCTCATTATTTCTTTTAATAGAGCCAGGAAAGGCCATCATCTTTAAAACTCGCTCAGGCCCAGCCAGCAATGTTTCTCAGCACTGTTGCTTTCACGGAGCAAAGGCACAATCATTGCCTCCTGGATCAGCCAGGGGCCAAAGGAGAGGACATAAAAGCTAAAATTCCTCCAAGCTTTTGAGACCAAAAGACTTTAGATACACAGAGATTGATCACATGGAATGAAAGAACTGGGGGAGCCAAGCTGGGGCGCTGTGAAGCTGGCCAACTCAGGAGCCCCCTCTAGGCTGAGCGGGGAGGAGAAGGGGAGATGGTAAGTTTTGCAACTCCCAGGGCTTAGAGACTCACGGTTTGTCTGGTGGAGGCTAGGGTTTTAGAGAACACAGCTGCTGCTGAGGAACTGAGTTTGGGGTGATGTTCTGGCTTGGCTTCCTCCTTAGCTTACTTCAGAGACCTTTTAATCACAGCCAGGCACTAACTGATTTAGGATCTCAGCAAACATAGGCTTCAGAAGTGGCTCTTGTGAGCAGGGGTGGAGGGGGAGGTGAACACAATCTCCCTTCTTTAAATACCCTCCCATAGGGGTCCTCAGACAATAGCCTTTTCCCCCGGATCCAATCCAGCCTACCACTTGTAATTGTCAATAAAATTTCATCAACACATAGCCGTAGTAATCCATGGCTGTACTTGTAGCCATTCAGTGTTGAGTAGCTGCAACAGAAATCCTGTGGCTTGCAAAGTCTGAAATGTTTATTATCTCATGCTTTACAGCACATCTTTACCAGCCCTTGCTCTAGAGGAAGATAACTACAGGAAAAATGTCTCTTCACTAGCAGCAAGTGTAGGACCATTAGGTAGTCTACATCTGGGCAAAAGAGGGAGTGAATCATATAGTGAGTATCTGGGAGACTCCTCTGCTGACTTTGGCCACAGCAAGAGTGATTTCGTTAGAAGGCATTTGAGTCTTCCAGCCAAACTGAGTTATCTATGAGCAAGAGCTATGGATCCTGAACTCCTTCACATCAGCTGCTGAACTCATCATCCTGGGAGATCAAAATGCCGGTGCTTATGTTAGGACCAGGGGATCTCTGTTCTGCCAAGATCACTTAAGCTGGGGTCAGCCCACTAATGTAATCTCCTTTAAAAGGGGACCAAAATTTGGAAGAGGGCTATAGCTCAGTGGTAGAGTGCTTATCTAACATACCCAAGGCCCTGTGTTCAATGACTACTACCACAAAATAGACAAAAAGAGACTCACGCCAGGCGTGGTGGCACACGCCTTTAATCCCAGCACTTGGGAGGCAGAGGCAGGCGGATCTTCGTGAGTTCAAGGCCAGCCTGGTCTACAGAGAGAGTTCCAGGACAGCTGGGACTACAGAGAGAGAGAGACGGAGACCCTGTCTCGAAAAAAAAAAAAAAAAAAAAAAAATGGGTGCCCCCCAAATTGTTCATTTTTATTTGTTTGTTTCTTTGTCCTAAGACTCGGTGCAAAACTGTGAGTAGAATCAAAATAACATGAAGTTTATCAAGTGTCAAACAGAACTTTTGGGTCTGGAGATGTACCTCAGTTGGCCGAGTGCTTGCCTATCATGCACGAAGCACAGAATAAACTAGACCTAATAATAATACCTACCTTAGCCAGGTGTGGTGGCACATGCCTTTAATCCTAGCACTTGGGAAGCAGAGGCAGGCAGTTCTTCGTGAGTTCAAGGCCAGCCTGGTCTACAGAGTGAGTTCCAGGACAGCTGAGGCTACAGGGAGACCCTGTCTCAAAAAAACCAAATAATAATAATAATAATAATAATAATAATAAATACCTTAGCAACATGAGACCCTGTCTCAAAAGATAGTGTTTTTGAGTTTTCTGATTTTCTTTCTTTTTTTTTTTTTTTTGGTATTTTTGAGACAGGGTCTCCCTTTAGTCTCAGCTGGTCTGGAGCTCACTCTGTAGACCAGGCTGGCCTTGAACTCACAGCAATCCACCTGCCTCTGCACATCAGTTGATGTTTGATTGATGACATGACCATCATTAAGATTTTTGTGTTCTAAAATGCATTATGCCCAACTGCTTTGTACAAAAGCTCAGGGGGCCCTACACAAGAAATACTTACAACTGGGTAATTGGCACTAGCATCCACAGATGAGTGATACCATGCATCGTTTGTTTTTCTGGGACTGTTGCATTTTGGAAACAACAACAACAACAACAGAAAATACTGCATCAAAGAACTGACTGAAACAGTGAACTTCTGCTCAAAACAGTCAACTTCCCCATGGAAAATATTGAGAAAGACTAAGAGATAGAAAGCATGTTTGGCAGAATGCACGAGCTCTGGTGGGGTGGGGGAATGAGCGGGAACATGGGTCTAGATTTGTTAAAAATAAATAAATTTATGTGAAAAAAAAAAGAAAAAAAAAAAGAAAAAAAAATCCAGAGTATATAAATTACTCAAAAAATATAGGACCAAGAAAATAAATGACCCCTTCTTTTTTTTAAACATAAAAAAAAAAAAGATTTTTGTGTTCTAAAGTCTGAGAGTCTCACCTATTTTTCCAAGATCCTTTCAGCACAGTAAATTTGGGGACCATAACAAGTCTCAGTTATCTTGTCTAAATCATAGCTCAGTCTGACAAATGCTTGGTGCTCAAGAAATAATTCAGAATGGAGTCCACTCAAGAAGAAACAGAAGAAGCTAGAATTGGTACAGATCGTCTTTTAGAAATGAAGGGGCATGAGCCTACAGTTTGGTTTCGAGTAAAAGAAACCCAAGTTGATCAGGTCTTCAGGAGATTTGTTGGCAAAGAGAACTCAAGGAAAAAAAAAAAAACACATTGTAAGTAAGGTTGGCAGGTGGCCTGATGCAGTGTCAGAGCTGCTCTTCTTTCCGCTGCTGCAGTTTTCCTCAGTTCTTAGTTCTCTCCTGACGGACAAGTTTTACTCTCAGTAGCAGCGGTGCTGATTTTGATAAGTCACAGCCATAGCAACCATACGGAAGCCACCATCCATGCCTCAAAAACTCAGCTTCTTGATGTCGTGAGCATCCCAGAATCAGTCCATTGTGGGTCGAACAAAGAACTAGGCAACTCTTGTAGAAATCATATGGAGGGAGCCGGGAAGAGGGCCAATTCTCAGAGGACATAGGGAGTTGTGGGGGAGACAAAATGATAGACAGCTGTGGACCGGGCTTGCACAGTGCTCAGTCCCTCTCTTTCTAAGATGCTGCCTTTCCAGCTTGCTCCCCAGTGGGGCTGATTCTGAGATTCAAGGCTGCATTTAGCAATCTGTGTTGGCTGCTTTTTTTTTTTTTTATCACTGTGACAAAATACTGGAAAGAAACAATCCAAGGGAGGAAAGTTTTATTTTGGCTCCATGGTCTGAGGGTTTGGCCCATGGTCTCTGGGTCCCATGCACTTGGTGGAAGGAGAGGAGGCTCTCTACATCTTGTGAGACAGGAAGCAAAAGAAAGGGGGAGGATCAGGTTTCAGCTTGAATTCTCCCTTTCCTTTTGTAATCTGCCTGGGTTCCCAGTCTGTGAGCTGGCCCCGCCCACACCCAGGGTAGTCGTCCAGTCTGTGAGTTGGCCCCGCCCACACCCAGGGTAGTCATCCTCTTCAGTTAATCACCCTGAGGCATCTTTATGAACGTCCAGATGTGTGTTTCAGTTTCACTAATCTGGATGGGCTTTTTTTCTTTTTTTTTTGGTCTTTTTGAGACAGGGTCTCCCTGTAGCTCTGGCTGAAACTCACTCTGTAGACCAGGCTGGCCTTGAACTCACAGAGATCCTCCTGCCTCTGCCTCCCAAGTGCTAGGATTAAAGGTGTGTGCCACCACGCCCTGCTGATCTGGATGGTTTTAAATCCAGTCAAGTTAACCCTCAAAGGTCCATACATAGGGAACTGTAGCTGGTTAGCTGTTGGGTGTTGAAGATTACATTAGGGGACTCATTCAGTAATGTGCTTGCTATGCGGGCATGAGTTTGGCTCCCTAGCATCCACGAAAATGCTAGGCGTGGTGGTGTATGGCCGGAACACTCACACTGGAGAAGCAGAGATGGAAGGATACCTAGAGCTTGCTGGCCAGCTAGCCTTGCCAAATGGGTGAACTCTAGGTTCAGTGAAAGATTTGTCTTGAAAAAAATGAAGAATGGGGCTGGGGGATGGCTCAGTGGTTAAGAGCACTGGCTGCTCTTGCAGAGGACCCAGGTTCGATTCCTACCACGCACATGGCAGCTAACAACCATCCGTAACTTCAATTCCAGGAGTCTGACTCCCTCTTCCGAACCCCTGTGGGCATTGTACAACATGGATCCATTTATGTACATGCAGGAAGTACATTCATACACACAAAATAAAAAGAATATATATATGTGTATATATATATCTATAACTATATCTCTATTTTTTTTTTTTTTTTTTTTTTTTTTTTTTGAGACAGGGTCTCCCTGTAGCCCAGCTGTTCTGGAACTCACTCTGTATACCAGGCTGGCCTTGAACTCACAAAGATCCACCTGCCTCTGCCTCCCAAGTGCTAGGATTAAAGGTGTGCACCACCATGCCCAGCAAAATATATATTTTTAAATGAAGAATGAGCCAGGTGTGGTGGCACATGCCTTTAATCCAAGCACTCAGGAGGCAGAGGCAGGTGGATGTCTGGGTGTTCAAGGCCAGCCTGGTCTATGTAGTGAGTTCCAGAACAGCTGGGGCTATAGGAAGACCCTGTCTCAAAAGAAAAAATAAAAGAAGAATGAAGAAGATACCTGACATTGACCTCTGGCCTCAACACATGAACTTGCACACATAAAGGAACGTGTACAGATGCATAACACGCACATATGCATCATCGATTGGCCAGAGTAGCTTATGGGATGGCAGATTTAAGAAGATATTGGTTTGTGTTGGTTGCTTATTGGGGTTACATAATTAAGAATCCTCTTAATGAATATTGTTTTGCACAAATTGTTTAGATTCACATTTTCTTTAAAGGAGCTTCATTGTTTAGGGCAGTGGGTTTCTAAACAGAAACATCATTGGAATGTGGGGGGAAAATTTGAATTCTCCTGTGGATATTATAACCCCCCAACATATCCATATCACAGGACATGCATATGATTTATATGCACCTGGGTGTGGGCACTGAGCAGAATTGGCAAGGAAATGCTATTAATGGGGTGTGCAATTAGAGAGTTTGGAAACCAAGGAATGAATGTTATGGGAAGAGTAGTTTCTGCAAAGATGAGGGCATTATTTCTCAAAAGAGAAAGCTGGTCCAAGAGTAACTAATGTTATTTCCATCCCATAGATCACAGCAGTGGAGGTCAGGTGTCCACCGAAAGAGCAGAAGTTTAGACCATAATGTAGTAGTGGCCTTCATTGCAGGGTTGCCTTGCTTCTGCACTCTCTCTCTCCTGCTCTCTCTCTCCCGCTCTCTCTCTCTCTCCTACTCTCTCTCTCTCCTGCTCTCTCTCCTGCTCTCTCTCCTGCTCTCTCTCCTACTCTCTCTCTCCTGCTCTCTCTCTCCTGCTCTCTCTCCTGCTCTCTCTCCTGCTCTCTCTCCTACTCTCTCTCTCCTGCTCTCTCTCTCCTACTCTCTCTCTCCTGCTCTCTCTCTCCTGCTCTCTCTCTTTCTCTCCTGCTCTCTCTCTCCTGCTCTCTCTCTCCTGCTCTCTCTCTCCTTCTCTCTCTCCTGCTCTCTCTCTCCTTCTCTCTCTCTCTGCTCTCTCTCCTGCTCTCTCTCTTTCTCTCCTGCTCTCTCTCTTTCTCTCCTGCTCTCTCTCTCCTGCTCTCTCTCTCCTGCTCTCTCTCTCTCCTTCTCTCTCTCCTGCTCTCTCTCTCCTTCTCTCTCTCTCCTGCTCTCTCTTGCTCTCTCTCTCTCCTTCTCTCTCTCCTGCTCTCTCTCTCCTTCTCTCTCTCTCCTGCTCTCTCTCTCCTGCTCTCTCTCTCCTGCTCTCTCTCTCCTTCTCTCTCTCCTGCTCTCTCTCTCCTTCTCTCTCTCTCCTGCTCTCTCTCTCCTGCTCTCTCTCTCCTGCTCTCTCTCTCCTACTCTCTCTCCTGCTCTCTCTCTCTCCTACTCTCTCTCTCCTGCGCTCTCTCTCCTGCTCTCTCTCTCTCCTTCTCTCTCTCCTGCTCTCTCTCTCCTTCTCTCTCTCTCCTGCTCTCTCTCTCCTGCTCTCTCTCTCCTGCTCTCTCTCCCACTCTCTCTCTCCTGCTCTCTCTCCTATTCTCTCTCTCTCCTGCTCTCTCTCTCCTACTCTCTCTCTCTCCTGCTCTCTCTCCTGCTCTCTCTCTTTCTCTCCTGCTCTCTCTCTCCTGCTCTCTCTCCTGCTCTCTCTCTCTCCTTCTCTCTCTCCTGCTCTCTCTCTCCTTCTCTCTCTCTCCTCCTCTCTCTCTCCTGCTCTCTCTCTCCTGCTCTCTCTCCTACTCTCTCTCTCCTGCTCTCTCTCCTACTCTCTCTCTCTCCTGCTCTCTCTCTCCTACTCTCTCTCTCTCCTGCTCTCTCTCCTGCTCTCTCTCTTTCTCTCCTGCTCTCTCTCCTGCTCTCTCTCTCTCCTTCTCTCTCTCCTGCTCTCTCTCTCCTTCTCTCTCTCTCCTACTCTCTCTCTCCTGCTCTCTCTCTCCTGCTCTCTCTCCTACTCTCTCTCTCCTGCTCTCTCTCCTACTCTCTCTCTCTCCTGCTCTCTCTCTCCTACTCTCTCTCTCTCCTGCTCTCTCTCCTGCTCTCTCTCTTTCTCTCCTGCTCTCTCTCCTGCTCTCTCTCTCTCCTTCTCTCTCTCCTGCTCTCTCTCTCCTTCTCTCTCTCTCCTGCTCTCTCTCTCTTGCTCTCTCTCTCCTACTCTCTCTCTCCTGCTCTCTCTCTCCTGCTCTCTCTCTTTCTCTCCTACTCTTTCTCTCCTGCTCTCTCTCTCCTGCTCTCTCTCCTGCTCTCTCTCTCTCCTTCTCTCTCTCCTGCTCTCTCTCTCCTTCTCTCTCTCGCTCCTGCTCTCTCTCCTGCTCTCTCTCTCTCTCCTGCTCTCTCTTTCTCTCCTGCTCTCTCTCTCTCCTGCTCTCTCTCCTTCTCTCTCCCTCTCCTGCTCTCTCTCTCTCTCCTGCTCTCTCTCTCTCCTGCTCTCTCTTTCTCTCTGTCTCTCTCTCTCTGTCTCTTTCTGTCTCTCTCTCTCCTGCTCTCTCTCCTGCTCTCTCTCTCCTGTTCTCTCTCTCTCTCTCTCTCTCTCTCTCTCTCTCTCTCTCTCTCTCTTCTTTGCCCTCTCTTTTCTCTTTCACTTTTGTCCTTCCACTTTAGACACTTTAGCTCCCTCTTTGGGGAGACATATGTATCCAGATGGAACAAAGACAGAGCCTGGCAGGGCAAGCTCGTGGAGGAGGAGCTTGGTGGCCACACTGAATCATCTTCATCCTCTGTGATTGTCCCATCCCCGCTCCGGTCCCAGTTTCATACTACTTTCTCATTTCTTTTCCTTCAGGAAAATACTTCCCTTTCTTTCTTTTGATTTCCCTGCTGTAGATGAGCTTGGAATACCTGCCTGGCTGCGAAAGGGTTCCCAGCATGGAACTATTGGGAGGCGGTGGGACCTTTAATAAGTGGGACCCAGAGGGACATCTTTCTGGTCTTTGGGATTATCTCCTTGAAGGGGACATGCGTCTCCTCTCCCCTACCCTCCCTACTCCTCCTCTCCTCTTTAATTTCCTCTCCCATGAGGTGAGCAGCTTCCTCTGCTACAGGTCCCCATCATGACTGTCTGCCCAGCCATAGACTCCAAAGAAATGGAGCCAACTGACCAACCTCTGAGACCGTGAGCCACGTCAGACCTTTCTTCTACATAATTTGATTATCTCAAGCATTTAGTCATAACAGAAAGCTGATACATTTCTTCTTCCCATAAAATCCACAAATAGTCATAGGCACATCTGCTAAGTGCCAGAGCAGTTGGGGTTCCAATCGTATTAAGGTGAAGAAAATGATTTAATTTTGAACTGACAATACCAGTGCTACAGGTCTTCAAAAAGTCCCGTGGTTCAGAACATGTTCCCACGCCTGTCTAGATTGTTCTGACGAGAACAGGACATGGAAATTGGCCAGGCGGTTTAAAGACCTCAAAAGAACAATAACCAGTTTCTTTCTTGGTCATTCCCTTGGATCTGCAGACATTCCCTTGGATCTGCAGGTAAACTTGTCCCTACCTGAGGCTAGAAATACCTGAACTATCTAAGCCAAAGACATCTCTGATTCTGCCATAACTAGAGGCTGGGGATGTAAATAAGGGGTCTGTTTTTAACTTGCCTCTTTTTCCTGAAGTAATACCCTGTTCCTGGAAGACTTGTTGAGGACTTGACCAGAGCCTTGAGGGACCTGGACAACTGGAATGAGAACTGGACTGACCAGCTCACTTCCCCTTCCCCTCCTCTCTCCACTAAACTCTTACTAACTCCCGAGTAATGAGGCTCAGTGCTTTCCCTCTCCTGGGGACCTCTCCTGCTGAACAGGAGATCCCTATAATAAAATGCTCTTTTCTAAAACTCATCCTCTGCCGTCTAGGAATTTCATTCTTTGAATTCAAGAGACAAGAACCCGAAAGCCTCTGACTTGAGGTGGCTTTGGTGGCTGTTGAGTTTCTGGGGCCCTAGCCTCTCAAGCTAAGCTCAACAGAGCTGAGAAAGGTTCCATTCCTCTCAAAGGCACCCCGATACTCCTGCGTCGGTTCTATCACCTTGTTAGTTAAACCTGCTTCATCTCCTCAGTTACACACGTGCACGTTTTATCGTTAGCCTTCAGGACTGTCATTTTCTCATGTAATACATGAGTAACTGATATTCAAAGAATTGCTTCACACCATTGTAGAAGCTGCTTAAAATAAGGAAGAGCTTCTGCTATGGTGGTGCTAAGTAAGCTATTGAGGGCAGCTCTGGGAACCCCACCACCAGCGGGCTCTGTAAGATGCAACCGTGGTTTATTTGAGGAGCGTCTATAGGGCACTTAACAAGAGGTCAGACACTGAGCTCAAGGAGAGTGTGCTGTAAGATTTGGTGTCTGCGCTGTTTGCTCACAGCATCCCTGACAGTCAAGGAAACTTGTTAAGAATAGGCTACTTAGCAGGATAATGCGTGGTTATGCAAATATATAATGTGTTCATATGTAAATCTGTATTTCTCATTCCTTTGTGTGTCCCTTCTTCACATTCAAAAATGTTCACATCACTGCTTAAAGGTGGCAGTTCTCCTGGCTAGTAGTAAAGGCTAGAGTGATCACTGGAGGTCAGGGTCAGATACAGAGGACATGACCCTAGAGTCTAGAGTCTAGGAGGGCTAAAGGTCAGGAGGTCATTTGGCTGGTTGGCACCCTTACCTAACTCAACAGCAGTATCTTTTATACATACAAATCATCTTGGACTTTGAACTCCCCCAAATCAAGATTTCAGCCTTGGCAAAACTGTTAAGACCTCTTGCTGAAGCAGAATGAGAGAATCTGGTATTCCAGACCCTTGTCCTATCTGGAATTGATACTGCTGCCTGCTTAGGTCAATAAAGTTTTATTACAACACAGCTATGACCATGGATTTATGAATTTGCCTGCGCAAAGGCAGAACTGACTAGTTGCACCAGAGATTGTGTGGCCCACAGTGTTTAACATATTCACAGCCCTTTATCAAGAAAATAAATACAGCTTTGTTGATTGGCTTGGATAATGTATGTCACAGCAGAGGTTGTGTGGACCTCAGACCAGCAGTGCTGCTCTGAAGAGAGTAGAGTGTCTAGGACCTTGGAAGTTCCCTGTGCCCCTCAGGTAGACAGTGCTGCTCACAGACGGTGTGTAGATCTTGAGTGAGGATGGCTTTCCATCACTTCTGCAGCATAGGGACCCAGGGCTGAACGGAACTTGATTTAATTTGACTTCAAGAAAATAAAGGAACGAGGTAATTTTTCATACTGGAGAACTGTATCAACTTTGGTAACATTAGCAGGATAATCTTTGATACATTCACTAGTGCATTCTACCAGTCCTGCACATTCCCTCTGTGTAGACTGCAACCACAGGCATCATCAGGGGAGGCTGTTACCGAGGAAGTGAGCAGAGAAAGAACAAAAGACAGGCTAGCTTTTGAGTGTCCAAAAAAAAAAAAAGAGTTTTGAGAGACTTGGCACCTGACAAGGAGTTTGAAAGCCACGTGGTTTCTAAGAGCCAGATATTTTTTAATGGTTTGAAAGCTTACATCTTGAAGAACTATGGTATAAAACTTATGTCATAATAAAAAAATTGGAAAGGATAGATGAACAGGCAGTTTCATCACTTTGGGAGTAATAACATCTCCCCTGGAAGAGAGGGAAACAGGAGAACCAGGTGCTGATAGGTATTCGTTCTATTATCTACGTGTTGCTGTGTAACAACGTAGTCCCCAAGTTCAGTGTTTTAAGACAGTGATACTGGACTCGGCGCATGGCTCAGTAGGTACAGTGCTTGCCACGTAGGCCCGATGACCTGAGTTTGGAGCCCCAGAACTCACAAAGCTATATGCAATAGCTCAAACATCTGCCATCCTAGCACGCTCCTTTGGGGAGATGAGAGGGCAGAGACAGGAAAGTTTCTAGCCGCCCAGGAGCCCAGCTGTCTTGGCTTACAGTGTTTGAGAAACCCTGTCTCAAATGACATGATGTGACGACTGACCTCCAAAAGTTGTCCTCTGACCACTACACGAACAATGTGGCATGTGAATGCCTATACCCATACACACAAATAAGCATGCACACATATGAAACATACGTGCACACACATACATACACATGGGCACACACATATACACACATACACATGCATACATACACATATATGTACACACATACATACACATATATATGCAAGTAAATACATATGCATATATATGCACATACACAGAAAACAGTGATATTTATTTCACTCTCTATTCTGTGATTTGGGCAGGGTTTGGTGTAAAGGGTCCTCGCTGTGCTTATGACATCAGCCAGGATGGCTTGGGAGGGCAGAATTTGAGGTGGGTGGAGGGGTCATTTTCAAGATGTTGCATTCATAAAACTGGAAGGCCGGTACTCACTAATGGTGGAAATCACAGCCGGAGCTATGGTCAAGGACAAGGGTTCTTCTCTGGGAGTGAGAATTCTCCATGAGCTGTGTGTATTTCTGCATAGTGTGGGATCTAAGAACTTCTGGGTGCTTCCTGGTTTCCAGTCTGGAATGGACATTTCCTCTGCAAAGCCCTCTTCATCACCATGGCAAGCTCAGAGCACAGCGAGCCTCCAGCCCACTCTTTCTAGCCGGGCTAGGAGGAGCTTCTTTATGAGGCTTGTTTGGTACCTGAGGCACCAGTTCCTTCTGCCCTTGGACCCTCAAACTTCTTTCCCTCTTGTAACTCTAGGGAAGAGGGCAGGACACACACACACACACAGACACACACAGACACACACACAGACACACACACACACACACATCTTTGTATACAGCTCAGGCTAGCTTCAAACTCATGATCTTCCTGTCTCAGCCTCCCAAGTGCTGGGATTACAGGTGTGTGCCATCACAACTGCTCTCAAAATTATGTCCTATTTTGGGAACTGTCTCCTCCTCCTCCTCCTCCTCCTCCTCCTCCTCCTCCTCCTCCTCTCCTGGGGGCCTGCGCCTCCACCGACCCTCCCTCTCTTCTCCTCACTTTTTTTTTTTTTCTCTCCTTCCCCTTCCTCTTTCTCCTCTTCTTCTTTCTCCTCCCCTTCCTCTTTCTCCTCCTCCTCTTTCCCCTCCCCTTCCTTTTTCTCCTCTTTCTCTTCCTCTTTCTCCTCCTGCTCCTCCTCCTTTTCTTCCTTCTCTTCCTTCTCCTATTCCTCAAAGTTGGAGGGAACAATGACCCTTATCCACATGTTCTTAAAATGTAACCTGGACACTCCATCCGCTCAGTGGTGGAACATTGTTCCTTTCCTTTGAATGTGAACAAGACTAGGTCTACCGCATCTGGATAGGGAGTAGGGGCTCTGAAACAAAAAAAAAAAAAAAAAAAAAAAAAAAAATTAAGTTTGGAAGGAATTAAAAAATATCTCCAACAACAGAGCAGGGCAGATGAGACATTGTGACTTTGAAGACTCAGCCACTTAAAGGCCATGCATTTCCACCTTCCTTTCTCTTGCTCTTCAAACCTGGGGACGAGGCGGCATTAAGAAGTCCCTGTGATGCCAGCAAGGAGTAGGAGTGCTGATCAAACGTAAGGCAGGGCAAAGTTCTTCTCAGCAGATACCAAAAGCTCCCCATGAACCAGATATTCTCTTCAGACTCTCATCTGTTTTCTGTTGCTACCACTGAATAGCACAGGCTGAGTACCTTATTAGCAATAGACGTTATAAGTATGAGGTATGTTCTAGAGTCTGGGAAGTCCAAAGACATGGCGCCAATGCTTGTGAGTGCTTCCTGCTGCCTTGCAGTGTGAGGATGGCTGTCCAGCAGCAGGCAGGCAGAATAAAGGTAGTAGGTCCAGTCTCCTGTTTGCTATTGTTGCTTTTTAATAATATTCTCATAAGAGCTTCTGGTCTCATAATTCCTTTACCAAACCCCATCTCTGAACCCCTTAACATATGTGCTCACATAAACTTTGGGGGAGCACATTTCCACTCTACCCATGTCACCCATGAGACCCCCCCCAAATGAGATGACACAATGGGGAGAAGGTTAAGGGAACAGAAGGAAACATCTAACACAGGTCTGAGCTGCTGAGTTTTTCTCAAATTGACCACGCTTATCCTTAGTTGGACAGGATTGGGTTAACTAAGACAGACAGGGAGTAGAGTTCTGGTTTCAGCTATGAGGAGTAAAAAACGATTATGCTATTGCCCATCTCTTAAAAGAGATACACAGCAGCCACCAAAGGGGGCCGCAGACCCAAAGGGCAAGGAAGAGACTGGGGTAGGTGAGGTGGGGGCTTGCTTGGTGCCCACTGAGTCTCTAGAGGGTCCACACAAGGGTTCTCTTAGAATGCCAGCATTGCAAGCGGCATGTCTTCCCCGAGCCTTTGTGGAGCTCAGGGTGTCCTGGGGACAGACAGAATTTAATCCTCCTTAAATGCAAGACGGAGCCACAAAATTGAACAACTGAAAAATGATGGACATTTGTGCATCGCTGTCCAATTTGGCCAAGGCCGTGTCAGCTCCGAGCACACAAGCACATGGCATCTCTCGGCAGGCTTTTCCTCGAGTGTCATTAATTCCCTGAATGGAACAGCTGCTCCAAAGACTTTTGCTCTGGCAGCTGGGCACCGGCACTTGTGCCTGCCCAGCTCCCTGTGCTCTGGAGGAAATATTTTCATCTGGAGCTGAGCTCAGAGGTACCCCAGTGACTTCTGTTGGCAGCCAACGGGCTTCAAACAGCCAAGGTAAATGTGGCGTGGGGAAGGAGCCCTGTTGTGTTAAGGATGGCGGGCATGATAGGACCCCCCTCGGTGAAGACCACCTTCCTTGTGCTGGACAGAGCTCAAGAGGCTGGGCGCTCCAATGCAGCCTGAGGCTGGGGCGCTCCTGGGAGGCTAAGGGAGCCCTTATGCAGCTGTTCCCAGGACTCCTCCTTGCTGCGGGAGGCAGGGGATTCTACTGGCAGAACATCTCCAACTTTAACCGTGGATGATACCTGAGGGTCTTGTTATATGAAACAGCAACTGTTGCTATGTCCCAAAACTCTGACCTTTTATGAAATTGCTTTTTATTGTAGTAGTATATGTACATGTTTACGTATGTGTGCAGATATGTCTAAAAAACCATTAGAAGCTTTTTTTTTTTTTGTGGTGGTGCTGCTGGGATTCTAATCCAGACTCTTACCAATGCTAGGCAAGCATGATACCACTTATTTTCTGGACACAGCGTCTCACTATATAGCCCATGCTGCCTTCCAAGTTGCCATCCTCCTGTCTCTGACCCTCCAATGTTGGGACTACAGGAGTGTGTCACCACACCTAGCTAATATTTTAAGAGTACAGTTTGTGGCAGGAAGCACAGTCATGATGTAGCCAATCTCTAGAACTCTCCTTGTAAAGCTGAAACTCTTTTTTCTTATTGAGGTTTTGTGTATTTCATACAAGATTTCTTAGTCACATTCAGTCTCGTTACCCCTTCCCTGCCCCCCATCCCACCAGAGCTCATGCATTCTTCCACAGGTGTCTTTCATTTTTTTCTAAGTCTTTTTTGAATTTTTGGGTGCAGAACTTTTACTGTTTTGAGCAGAAGTTTACTGTTTCAGTCAGTTCCTTGACCAGTCTTTGTTGTTGTTGTTGTTCCTTTCAATGTGTATCACTCTGAAATATGACCTCATACATGGCACACATATACTAAAGTTATGACGTCTGAAAATAATAGGCCAATTCCAAAACATGCTCAGGGATTCACATTTTGACAGTAAAGAAAAAAATATCACTTTAAATTCCTATATTACAGGAAGTCGATGAGTAACATCAGGTGTTATATTTACTAAAAAAAGGGACTTATTCAGTTTGCCTTATAAAGAGAGATTTGGTGCTAGGATCCACAAATGAGGGACACCATACATTGTTTGTTTTTCTGGGACTGTGCTACTTCACTTAGCATAATGGCTTCGAGTTCCGTCCATTTACCTGCAAAGTTCATGATGTCATATTTCTTTACCACTGCATAGAACTCCATTGTGTAGATGGACCACATTTTCTGTATTCACTCATTGGTTGAGGGGCATTTGGGTTGCTTCCTGCTCTTTGCTATTGTGAAGAGAGCTGAAATAAACATAGATGAGCATGTATCTCTGTGATAGGATGAGTCTTGTGGGTATATACCCAGGAGTGATATGACTGGGTCAGGTGGTAGGCTCATTTTGAGTCTTTTAAAGGGTTCTCCACACTGCTTTCCATAGGGGTTGCATGAGTTTGCATTCCCACCAGCAGTGGATGAGTGTTCCCCTTTCCCCACAACCTCTCCAACATTTGGTATCCTTTGTTTTCTTGATCCTAGCCAGTCTTACCAGAGTAAGATGAAATCTTAAAGTGTTTTTAATTTGCATTACCTTAATTATTAGTGATGTTGACCACGTTTTAAGATGTTTCTCAGCCATCTTTACTTTTTCATTTGTGAAGTCTCTGTTCAGCTCTTTACTCCATCTTTTGAGTGGGTCATTTGATGTAGTAAACATTGCCTTCTTCCTACAACTCCAGATAATTTGAGTTCCACTGCCAGACCTTGAGACTTAGTATTTTATACAAACTCCCAGGAGATGTTTATGCTGTTGGTTTTAGTCCTTGCTCTGCAGAGCCAGAGGCCAGTGGTTAAAGGCTTGAATCTTGGATTCTGAGTTATTCTTTTTTTTTTCTTTTTTTTTTTTAAGGATTTTAATTTTACTTATTTCTGTATGTGTATGAATGTACTGTCTGCATGCAAGTTTGTGCACCCGTGTCGTGCAATGCTGAGGAGGTCAGAAGAGGGCGTTGGATTCCCCTGGAACTGGAGTTCTCCTGGAATTGGCGTTTCAGACGGTTCTCGGCCGCCATGTGGGTGCTGGGGATCGAACCCGGGTCCTCTGTAAGAGCGGTCGGCGCTCTTAACCGCTAGGCCATCTCTCCAGACCGCCATATCCTCTTAACANGTGGCAGGGGGAGAAGAGAGGTATGAGTGCCAGGGACAGCGCTGGTTGTCGTCTACTCGACCGGAAGCTAGTATTTGGCGTAGGGCACGAAGGTGATCGTCGTGTGGCGATTGGCGGCCAGTCACTGTTCCTGGTCCGCTCCCGCGCGCTGGCTATCGGCGGACGCAAGTTATCCCCTCACGCGCCCCTCACCCCCCCCCCCCCTTTTCTTCGTTTTTTTTTTCATTTTTTTTTTTTTTTTCCCCCCTTTCCCCTTTTTCCTCCCCCCCCCCCCCTTTGGGTTTTTCTCCCCTTTTTCCTTTTTCTCTGGTAGGCTCATTTTGAGTCTTTTTAAAGGGTTCCTCCACACTGCTTTCCATAGGGTTGCATGAGGTTTGCTCCCACCAGCAGTGGATGAGTGTTCCCCTTTCCCCACAACCTCTCCAACATTTGGTATCCTTTGTTTTTCTTGATCCTAGCCAGTTACCTTACCCAGAGTAGTAAGATGAAATCTAACAGTGTTTTTACTTGCATTCCCTTAAATTATTAGTGATGTGACACACTTTTAAATATGTTTCTCAGCCATCTTTACTTTTTCAATTTGTGAAGGTCTCTGTTCAGCTCTTTACTCCATCTGAGTGGTCATTTTGATGTTAGTAAACATTGCCTTCTTCCTACAACCTCCAGATAATTTGAGTTCCACTGCCAGCCAGCCCTTGAGACTTAGTATTTTTATACAAACTCCAGGAGATGTTTATGCTGTTGGTTTTAGTCCTTGCTCTGCAGCGCCAGAGGCCCAGTGTTAAAGGCTGAATCTTGGATTCTGAGTTATTCTTTTTTTTTCTTTTTTTTTTTTAAGGATTTTAATTTTATTATTTCTGTATGTGTATGAATTACTGTCTGCATGCAAGTTTGTGCACCCGTGTCGTGCAATGCTGCAGAGGTCAGAAGAGGGCGTCGGTTCCCCTGGAACTGAGGTTCTCCTGGAATTGGAGTTTCAGACGGTTCTCGGCCGCCATGTGGGTGCTGGGGATCGAACCCAGGTCCTCTGTAAGAGCGGTCAGCGCTCTTAACCGCTAGGCCATCTCTCCAGCCCGAATTCTGAGTTATTCTTAAATCCAGAGTTATTACTTAGATGTGCAAACTGACTCCAAGCATGAGCCTCAATCTCCTGTTCTGTAAAATGGATATGATAATGGAGATTGCTATATTTATTGTGTGTGTATGTGGTGAATGCATATATACACTCGTGTGTATGTGTGTGTGTGTGTGTGTGTGTGTGTGTGTGTGTGTGTGGTGTGCACGCCCTAGGAATCCTTTGTCTCTGTTCCAAAACACTGGGGTTATAAACACAGAGTTGCTGTGTTGTGTAGCAACTTCCTCTAAATTGAAGCATTTCCTCCTGGGAGGAGGAGGGAAACTCATGAGACTCAGGAAGTAAATAAATCTCCCACGCTCTGGGAAAACCTGAAACTCACAGGATTCACAAGGCCTTTCCTCAAGGTCATAGAAACAGTAAATAATTCCTGGGGGGCATGGGAGGGGAGGGGAAGGTCTGACCCCTGGAACTACCTAAAGACTCTCCACCTGGAGCTAGGGGCAAGTTGAACCAAGAGTTCCAGGGATTAAGCTTTTGTGAGGGTGTTTACCCAGAGTGGGGTGATATTTTCAAAGATGCAGCTGTCTTTGAGTCTCCTACTACCCTGCATAGAACCCCAATAAACTCGTTGGCTTGCCCAGCTGGACTTTAATGAATTGTCACCTTGGTCTGCCATCGGCTTCCTTTCTGGGTGAGTAGATGTTCTTGTCTCCTCAGGAAAAATCACATGTGGCTATGTGTAACTTTTCTGTGGGTTCTGGGGATCTGAACTCAGGACCTTGCTTGTTGAGCATGCGATCTTACTCACTGAGCCACTTGGCCAGCTGGAGTGTGGAATACTGAATGAGATGATAATGCTTGCACAATGTTTGCTATACGTTAGTTGGAGCCTCATGAAATTGCCATTTTCTTTTCAGGTGAGAACTGGCCAAGTATTAACAATTCCAGGAGGTTCAGCCTAATGGTAAGAGTTTAAAATGTTCTTAATAATAAATAAGTATTGAACAATGCTAATGTCAACCTTCATGTCCAAGTAAGTTACTCATCTCCTAGAACACAGGCTGTCTAGGTGGCTCTAAGAAAAGAAACGTCACCATCCCTTTCCTTGTCTCCCATTCCATCTGGACCCTGGCCAGCAGTCACAGTGATCACCTTGCCTGGTCTTTGCGACACATCCCTTTCCTTGAGTGTAGAAGGAGGGAAAAGCCTTCTGAGAGGAGACTGGGATTCCTTACATTACCTGTTTAGAGATAGTGTCTTAATTGTGAGCATCTTTCTTTGGGATTGCATTTTCCTTGTGAACTGATTTTACTGGGCTCAGCAGCTGTTGGGCACCAGAGGATCTTGCTCCTAGGATGGTTCTGCTGCTGCTGCTGGTCTATGCTTGTAGATATTCTTTTAGCAGAAAGCACTTAAGAACAGTTACCCCTGCTGTTTCTCACAGACCTGTCAAAGTCTGGACTGTCCTTTGATCTCTCAGGAAAGAACTTTGATCTGGACTTTAGCCTGAGGTTCCTTTGTTCCAATTACCTGTCCCAGCCCCCAGTTGTGTGTATGTGTCCCAGCCCATGCCTGGGTTAGTATAAAAGCCTAGAGTTCCAACATTAAAGTTGAGTCTATTCCCTCGGGGTTTCTCTGAGTCCGTTTCTGTATGTCTGTCCTTGTCTTTCTATTCCGTCGGGTAAAATCCCTTGCAGTTCCCTTCCCTCTCCTTGCCAGAGCTAGGCCGAGAGATTGTCTGCCTGCAGGCCGGGGACAGCCTTGAAGCTTGCAGTTCGGGAGAACTACCAGCCAGCACAGGAGAGAAGCAGATCTTGTGGATGTCGGCCACGTGTGTATAAAGTACTAGTCAGATGACAATAAACTCTGACACATGCTTCTCCAGTATAATATTGGTCTTGGAGGACCTAGGAGCTATCTCCGGCTTTCCTCTTATAAAAAATATTTTGTCATTTTCATTAAGTTCCAGGAATGCTTTTCTTTCTGTCTTAATTTCTTCTTTGGCCCATTCATCATTAGAGTGTGTTGTTTAATTTCCATGAGTTTGTATAGAACTTATTTTGCTGTTGCCTATAAGCTTTATTGCTTTGTGGTCTGATAGAATGCATGGGGTTATTTCAATTCTTTGTGTTTGTTGATGTTTATTTTGTAGGTGAGGGCAGTCCAAGAGAGTCCCAAATAACACAGGGCATTGCCACAGCCCTTGATTACCTCCTAGAACTTGAAGGTAAGAGCCTATTGCTGAAGACAGGACATACTTCAGACACAGGACTTGGACCAATGGAGCTGGAACTGACCTGGAAGCCACCTCCCTGAAGGCTAGCTCTCATAGTTCTGGAGGATACCAGGCAAGCTGCTATGGGAAAAAAATCAATCAATGGATCAACCCAGCTGTGAAGCCTGATAACTGCAACAACTGGCATAGCAAACTACGTCTATTGGTGCCGTAGTGGCACTGTTATCTGGGGAGTGATCAACAGCTGTCTAATTGGACTTAAAGCCTTTCACTAGGAGAGAATTCATGGGTGGCATGGCAAATATAGCCAAATGCATATTACTAGAGAGGTCATAGATCCTAGAGAAAATCCTATCTCTCGCATATCTTTAGACAAATGAAATTCCTTGGACAAAAGCTCAAGGAGCCCTGCACAGAAATACTTACAACTAGGTAATTGGTGCCAGCATCCACAGATGAGGGATACCATTCATCATTTGTTTTTCTGGGACTGTGTTACTTCAGTTAACATAATATCTTCTAGCTCCATCTATTTACCTGCAAGGTTCATGATGTTATCTTTCTTTACTGCTGCATAGAACTCCATTGTGTAGATGTACCACATTTTCTCTATCCACTTGTCAGTTGAGGGGCACTTGGGTTGGTTCCAGCTTTTTGCTATTGTGAACAGAGCTGCAATAAACATAGCTGTGCATGTATCTCTGCAGTAAGATGTCTTGTGGGTATATACCCAGGAGTGGTATTGCTGGGTCAGGTGGTAAGCTCATTTTGAGTCTTCAAAGGGTTCTCCACACTGCTTTCCATAGTGGCTGTACAAGTTTACAAGAGCTTTTGTCCAAGTAGTTGGGAGTGATGCATATTGGAAAGAAGAAGAAGAAGAAGAAGAAGAAGAAGAAGAAGAAGAAGAAGAAGAAGAAGAAAAACAACAACAACAACAACAGCAGAAAAGACTGCATCAAAGAACTGACTGAAACGGTGAACTTCTACTTGAAACAGTCAACTTCTACATCGAGAATTTTGAGAAAGACTGAGAAAAAGATGAAAAGCATGTTTGGCAGAATGTATGTGCTCTGGTGGGGTGGGGGGAGGGAGGGGGACATGGATCTAGATTTGATTTTTAACATAATCTTGTACAAAAATATACATAACAATAAAAAAGAAATATAAACTAATTTTAATATCTAAAAAAGAAATTTCTTAACATATGCTAAATATGGATCCTTATATTTACAGACAAGTATACCATACACCACTCATCAAAGAAGGTTCTTTTAGCAACAGATGGAGGCTACTGCAGAGTTCCACAACTGATTACACACAGAGAATATATGTCTAAGAGCCCATCTCTAAGTGACACATCTACAGTGGAACCTGTATACTTAAGGTTCATGAAACAGATTGCAACAAGGAGTAGAGAGAACACTAATGTATCCCTCCACTCTCATGAGGGAAGCTTCCTCATGAAACAGGGTGCCATGCCCACAGAAGGCCACAACTGGTCAAGTTTTAGAGAATAAGAGACTGCAGAGTGTATGTCCCTGGATAGACTTCTATATTAACCTCACCCACCCATGGCTCAGGAACAATTGTGGAAGAGGGGGCGGGGTGTAAGAGGCAGGGTTGGTGCATGAACATAAGAAAACAGAGGCTGTCAGGGAACTTACTCATATGAATTTGCAATAATGGTAACAGCATGTATAAGACCCAGGGTAGAACTGGGGAAATGGGCAGCATGCTTCCTTAACCAAACAAAAACCCAGGGTAGAACTGGGGAAATGGGCAGCATGCTTCCTTAACCAAACAAAAACCCAGCGTAGAACTGGGGAAATGGGCAGCATGCTTCCTTAATCAAACAAAAACCCAGCGTAGAACTGGGGAAATGGGCAGTAGGCCCCAACCCTAGCGGAGAACTATTGGCAACTGATAACTTCAGGGTGAAGGAGAGTAGATCTTTGAGGGAGTGACTCTAGATAGGCTGACTGGATTCCAGCGAATGAATGTACACTGTGGGACATCTGGGCAGAAATGCTTGACTGGATAGGACTTAACATACATGACAGAATGCATGAAATCTGGTGGGGGAGTATGGAGGTGTGTGGATGGGAGAGGGGGTCTAACTTTGATTAAGATCTATTATATAAAATGAATAAAAACTCAATAAAATATTAAAAATTTTGATTATTTTATTTTATGTATATGAGTTTATTACCTGCATGTATGTAAGTACACCCATGTTGTGCAATGCCTAGAGAGGTCAGAAGAGGATTAGACCCCCTGAAACTGGAGCTATGGACAGTTGTTAGCTACCATGTGGGTGCTGGGAACTGAACCTGGGTTCTCTGCGAGAGCAGCCAGAGCTCTTAACCACTGAACAACCTCTCTGGCCCCTTCTGATTTTTGTCTTTTACCTTGTAGCCCCTGGTTGTCTACCTGAGCCCCTGATTAATCTGGGCTCCAATTCTGTCTCCTCCAGCTGTTCTTAGTGAAAAGAAGGGGTGCTCCGTGTGGGTACTGTTCTGAAAACACCAAGTTGTTTCCCATCCAACCTTTATAAATGTTGACCTGGTACCGCATTTGAGAACGTTCTTGCTGGATCCTACCTGGTCCCAGTTGTGAGGGGGGCTTTCTTGGATTCTGTGGTCACCTTATTCCTCCTCTTCTTCTTCCTTCTCTTCCTCTTCCTCTTCCTCTTCCTCCCTCTCCTCCTCTTGATCTTCTTTCTCCTCCTCCCCCTCTGTACGAGTTGTTTTATTTTTGGTTAAGTTTTTTTTTTTTATATATAATTTGGGCTTTTCTTGAACTCAGGACCCAACTGACCTCCTCTGAAGTTCTGGGATCACAGGTGTACATCATCCTTCCCAACTTGCAGATGAGCCTTGCAAAGAGCTGTCGTGAATGTTGTCTTCAGCCCTGTTCTCCGTGGTACCAAGGGAGGGGACAGATCCTCTCTATCCTTACATATTACCCAAGAGCCAAGACCTTTTCCTTGCCTCCTTCTGCTGTATATAGGAAGCATTCTTGGCTGGTTTTACTGAAGACTATTTTAGGTTTTATGATTTCCCATTATTTCTTCCCCATAAAAGGATTATACCTACCAGTTCCTTGCTATGCCTTCCAAGTGTCTCCCAGTGAGAGGGGCAATGTTCCTGTCCATTGACATTTGGCTCAGCCATGGGATTCGCTCCAAGTACTGACATGTGAGGGTATGCAATGGATGTCTTAGCCAATGCCTTAAAACCAGCCTTGTTTCTGCTAGTGGTCTCACTGTTTTCCCTCTGTCACAAAATGGCACCTCTTGGGGTTTAATACAAATTGAGCAGCCTTTCATGAAGCTGTGGGCTTTTGTAGTTGTCAGTCAGAGACATATTGGAATTATTTGGTATTCTAACAAATCTGGATGACATTAGAGCTCGCCATGTCCTGAATACTGTTCCAAATACCTTGCATTCTGGTGTCTGAATGTACAATCTTAGAAACTTGAATGAGAAATGTGGTCCCCAGCATGACATGAGAGGAGGAACCTTTAAAATGTACCTTCTTGTGATGCACATGCAAATGGATTGATGTCATTTTCATGGGAATAGCATGAAAGAGTGAGTTTGCTCTATCTTCTGATGGGAAGATACAATAAGATCTTCATGAGCTAGGCATGGTGGTGCATGTTTGTAATCCCAGTGCTTATCTTTGAGAGGCAGGAGAAAGCTAGCCTGCGCTCCAGAGGCCTCCAAAGCAATGCAGGTTCTTGGCATTCCTCTTGGTTACTCACCAGAACTAGTTCATAAGACACTGTTGCTGAAGCCTCTCTACACACCGTGGATGCAAGATCTCACGTTGGAGCTGAGCCGGAAGCTTCCTCCCTGCCGTCTATCGTTCATAGTGCTGGATGGTGCTATGCAGTCTGCTGGGGATGGGGGAAGCATCAGTGCGTTTACCCAGGTGCGAACTCTTTTTTAATTGATATTTTGTGTATTTCATACATCATCTTTCAGTCCAATTTGGATACATTCCCCTCTTCCCCCGCCCCCATGCATTCTGCCATACATGTCTTGCATCTTTCTCTCAGTCTTTCCAAGGATTTTTGCTGCAGAGACTTGTGGTTTGGGGCAGAATTTAACTGTATCAGTCAGTTCTTTGACCCAGTCTTTATGTTGTTGTTCCCTCACCTTTGTATTGCTCCAAAATATGCCTATATAAACATCACATATGTATCAAAATTATGACCTCCTAGCATAAACTATGTTTTGACATTCACATTTTTCCCTTTTATTTTATATTACTTAAACATATGAATACATATTTTCCACCCATATACGGTAATTACAATGTCTGAAAATAAGTGGTAGGTCAATTCTAGAGCCCATTAAGAGATTCATATTATAACAGCACAGTTGCTTTCAGATAAAAGGAAATATAACAATAATGTTGCTCAGCTTGCCTTTCAACTGGGGATTTGGTGTTACCATCCATAAATGAGGGAAACCATTTGTCTTTTTTTTTTTTTCTTTCTGGGATTGTGTTACTTCACTTAGCCTAATGGTTTCAAGTTCCATCCATTCACCTGCAAAGTTCATGATGTCATCTTTCTTTACCACTGCATAGAACTACATTGTGTAGATGTACCACATTTTTGTTATTCACTCATCAGTTGAGGGGCATTTGGGTTGGTTCCAGCTCTTCACTATTGTGAAGAGAGCTGCAATAAACATAGATGTGTATGTATCTTTGCGGTAGGATGAGTCTTGTGGGTATATACCCAGGAGTGGTATGACTGGGTCAGGTGGTAGGCTTATTTTGAGTCTTTTAAGGGTTCTCCACACAGCTTTCCACAGTGGTTGTCTGAATTTACATTCCCACCAGCAGTTTCATTGGTCAATGGGTCTGTTTTTGTGCTAGTACCAGGCTGTCTTTACATTCTCCACACTTTTGATTTCTTGATCTTAGTGACTCTTATTGGAGTGAGATGATATCTTAGTGTGGTTTTAATTTGCATTTCCTTAATTATTAATGATGTTGAACACTTTTTTTAGTTTTATTTTACTTGTTTATTTATGTGTGTGATTGTACTGTCTGCATGTAGGTCTGTGCACCCGTGTCGTGCAAAGCCGCGGAGGTCAGAAGAGGGTATCGGATTCCCCTGGAACTGGAGTTCTCCTGGAATTGGAGTTACAGACGGTTCTCAGCCACCATGTGGGTGCTGGAGATCGATCCTGGATCCTCTGCAAGAGCAGTCGGTGCTCTTAACCGCTAGGCCATCTCTCCAGCCCATGATGTTAAACACTTTTTAAGATGTTTCTCAGCCATCTTTACTTCTCACTGGTGAAGTCTCTGGTCAGCTCTTTACTTCATCTTTTGAGTAGGTCATTTGTTTTCTTACTTCTTTTTGAGTAGTTTATATGTTCTGGATGTTGATGGTCTGTTAGATTATCATTGGGAAGGTTTGTTCCCATGCTGTGGGTTTTCTCTTCACTTGCTTTTAAAAAAATTTTAAATATATATTTTTAATTTTATTTATTTTTTATGTGTATGAATGTACTGTCTGCATGTAGGTTTGTGCACCCATGTCATGCAGTGCCATGGAGGTCAGAACAGGGTGTTGGATTTACCTGGAACTGGAGTTAAAAGATGGTTCTCAGCTGTCATGTAGGTGCTAGGGATCAAACCCGGGTCCTCTGCAAGAGCAGTCGGTGCTCTTAACCACTAGGACATCTCTCCAGCCCCTTAATTTTAATTAATTATTTTTAAAGGGATTCACAATATAAGAGCACATTTGTTTCAGGTCACATTAATGTTGCTTGCTTGCTTGTTTTTTTTTGTTTTTTTTTTTCACAACATTTTTTTTTATTGATGCTTTGTGCATTTCATACATCATTTTCCAATTCAGTTCAGGCATATCTCCCCTTCCCTTCACCCCCACCCCCACCCCAACCGAGATCATGCATTCTGCCATGACTGTCCTGCATATCTCTCTCAGTTTTTTTTTTCCATTTTTTAGCTATAAGTGATAATCCATGAGTACAAGCATCCTTCATGTATAACCAATTTGCAGGCTGTTGTGCCCAAACCCCCACAGCCCCACCTTCCAGCGGGGGTGGGGGTTGTATTTCAATCCAGGTTTAATCAAATGAGGGTCAGACTACATTGTGTAGTTTTCACCCTTCACCCCAGATCGCAGCCCTTATCACTTTACCACGCCCCCTCTTCCGCAGATTATTCCCTGGGCTTAGAAAAGGGGGCACAAGTGGATGAGAAGCAGAAAAGTCCACTCCTCTGGAGCTGTTGACTTGGGTTCCATGGGTCCAAATTCTGGGTGTGTTCTGTCGAGGCTGACAGTCTGTCCAGGAATAACCTTTCGATCCTACTAATGAAGCAAAGCAATTAGCATATATAGGTATTAAACAGCGCATTAATAGTTATGGTAGGCCTTTTTTGTTATGATATAGTTATAGATGAGATGTTGATCGACATCACATTGTAAATACATTATTTTATCCTTATATGACGGTGGTCTGTACGCTGGCTTATGATATCTTCCTAACCTGTTAGAGAATGTAAGCTTGGTGGCATCAGCCGCATGGGCTCTATTTCCTACCAAGGAGAGAGCCAATAGCCAATTAATTTGGGGATATAAGCATATTATGGCGCCTCTGCCTGCACGATTATTCCAGGCAGGTGAAGTGTAGCTGGTGCTGATCTTGTTGGAGCGTTGCTTGAGACTCAAGGAGACCCGTATTGCTTTATTGGGTTTAGTGGCCTTGGTACCACCTTGGTATTGCCATGAGACAATCTGTATGCACTTGCATGTGTGGTCTCAATGCATCTTTGTCCATGTTAACATCAGTCTCTTCAGCAGCAGGCCTTATCGCCTCTCTTCTTGCGAGTATCCTAAGTTTAGAGGCAAGGACCTTTACCTTTGTGGGACCTTAGATTCCCTGGCCAACATCTCCCTGGTGAATAATCCACTTACTGATGGTCAGAGCTTCCTGTATTTGATATATTTGCTTAAGTGCATAGTTTAAGACTTTAGTGTTATATTTGGTTCTGCAACGAGAGTAATCCTTTTCACAGTTTCTATGTTCTATTAGTCAATTAAAGAAGCAGTTTTTTTATAAGAGATTACCTCTATAATAGTGTCTCCAATTTACAGTTGGAGAGCAACCCCATCATCGCCATATTTCTCCTTGTTCTGGGGGGAGGCAAGAGAGTCTCTCATGTCAAAACCTTTGGCACCTAGAAAGTAAGTTTCATTAGGACCCATATAAATAGTTGTTCACAACAGTGAATTATATCTCCATTTAACTCACGATGCATTACCAATTTTATCAGAGTCTGTAAACCAATGTTGCTTAATATACACATATTTACTTTTACTAAGTCCTAAAACACCATGTATCCTGTAGACAGTGTCTACGGCAAAACTGGGCACTTGTGAACTCATGTCAATTAAATATGCATTAATTGACATATACACCAGTGTGCCTCACCCACCCCTCCACCCTTCCCAATTCACCATTTCGGTCCATTTTCTGATGCAGTCTTTCTGTTGTGTTCTTTCACTATGCATCCCTCTCAACGAGAAATTTTATATACTGGTTATTGTACTAGCATCCGCAGATGAGGGAACCATTTGTCGTTTGTTTTTCTGGGACTGTGTTACTTCACTTAACATAATATCTTCAGCTGCTCCAATCCATTTACCTGCAAAGTTCATGATGTTGTCCCTCTTACCGCTGCATAGAACTCCATTGTAACATGTACCACATTTTCTCTATCACATCGTCAGTTGAGGGCACCTGGGCTGGTTCCAGCTTTTGCTATTGTGAACAGAGCTGCAATAAACATAGCTGTGCATGTATCTTTTGCAGTATAAGATGTGTCTTGTGGGTATATACCCAGGAGTGGTATACTGGGTCAAATGGAAGGCTCTTTGAGTCTTCTAAGGGTTCTCCACACTATTTCTCATGGCTGTACAAGTTTACATTCCCAAAAGCAATGGATGAGTGTTCCCCTTTCTCCACAACCTCTCCAGCACTTGGTATCATTTGTGTTCTCCAGCCCCTTAATTTTAATTAATTATTTTTAAAGGGATTCACAATATAAGAGCACAGTTGTTTCAGGTCACATTAATGTTGCTTGCTTGCTTGTTTCACTTACATAAGCTTTTGAGTTTGCTGAGGTTCTACTTGTTAACTGTTGACCTTATTTCCTGTGCAGCTGCTGTTTGATTTAGAAAGTCTTTTCCTGGGGGCTGGAGAGATGGCCTAGTGGGTAAGAGTGTTGACTGCTCTTGCAGAGACCCGGGTTCGATCCCCAGCCCCACATGACGGCTGAGAACCATCTGTAACTCCAATTCCAGGAGAACTCCAGTTCCAGGGGAATCAGAGACCCTCTTTTGACCTCCATGGCATTGCATGACACGGTGCACAAACCTACATGGCAGACAGTACATTCATACACATAAAATAAAGTGTGGAGAACCTTGGAAGACTTGAATGAACTGTCACCCGACCAGCCATACCACTCCTGGGGCATGTACCCTCAAGACTTACGCCCACCACAGAGATACATGCACGGCCCATGTTATATTCAGCTCTCTTCACAATAGCAAAGAGCTGGAACCAACCTAAATGCCCCTCAACTGACGAATGGATAAGAAAATGTGGTACATCTACACAATGAGTTCTATGCACAGTAAAGAAAGACGACATCACGAGCTTTGCAGGAAAATGGCTGGAGCTGAGGACATCATGCTGAAATGAAGTAACACAGTCCCAGAAAAACAAAACGCGAATGTATCCCTCATCTGTGGATGCTAGTTCCAGATTACCCAGTTGTAAGTATTTCTTGTGTAGGGCCCCCTGAGCTTCTGTACAAAGCAGTGGACATAATGCATTTTGGAAACAACAAACAACAACAGAAAATACTGCTACTGCATCAAAGAACTGACTGAAACAGTGAACTTCTGCTCAAAACAGTCAATGTCCCCATGGAAAATATTGAGAAAGACTAAGAGATGGAAAGCATGTTTGGCAGAATGCACGAGCTCTGACGGGGTGGGGGAATGAGCGGGAACACGGGTCTAGATTTGTTAAAAATAAATAAATAAATACAATTAAAAAAAAAAAAAGAAAATAAATAAATAAAATTTAAAAAAATTAAAAAAATCTTAAAAAAAAAAGAAAGTCTTTTCCTATGCCTATGTCTTGTAGGTTGCTGCCTATGTTTCCTTCTATCACCTTCAAAGTTTCAGGTTTCACATTGAGGTCTTTGATCAACTCGGAGTTGATTTGTGCACAGGGTGAGAGGTAGGGGTTTAATCTTGTTCTTCTACAAATGGTGATCCAGTTTTGCCAGCACCATTTGATGAAGAAGCTATCTTTCCTCCATTGAGTTTTTTGGCCCCTTTGTTGAATATGAGGTGGCTGAAGTTATATGAGTTCAAGTTTGGATCTTCAGTTTTGTTCCGTTGGTCAATGGGTCTGTTTTTGTGCCAGTACCAGGCTGTCTTTATGACTATAGCCCTGTAATATAGCTTGAGATCTGGTAAAGTAGTCCCCCTGTATTGCCCTGTTGGCTCAGGGTTGCTTTAGCTATTTGGGGTCTTTTGTTTTTCCATATGAATTTAAGGATTTTTTTCCAAGTCTGTGAAGAAGCTCATGGGGATTTTGATTGGGATTGCATTGAATCTGTATATTAATTTGGGTGGAATGTATATTTTTACTATATTAATTTTTCCAATCCATGAGCATTGGAGGTCTTTCCATCTTTTGATGTCATCTTCAATCTCCTTCAGGGGTTTAAAATTTTTATTGTAGAGATCTTTGGTGCCTTTGATGAGGTTTGTTCCTAGGTATTTTATTATTTTTGAGGCTCTTGTAAGTGGGAAGGTCTCCTTATATTCTTTCTCCAATTGCTTCTTGTTGGTGTAAAGAAAGGCTACTGATTTTTTTAGGTTAATTTTGTATCTTGCCACTTTACTGAAACTGTTAATCATTTCTAGGGGTTTTCTGGCGGAGTTTTTAGCATCCCTTGGATAAAGTATCATATCATCTGCAAAAAGGGATAGCTTGACTTCCTCTTTTCCAGTTAGTACTCCTTTAATTTCCTTTTCTTGCCTTATTACCCTAGCAAGCATTTCAAGCACTATATTGAAGAGGAGTGGCAATAAGGGGCAGCCTTGCTGGATTCCTGCCTTTAAAGACAATGCTTCTAACTTTTCTCCATTTAGGATGATGTTGGCTGTCGGTTTGTTGTATATGGCTTTGGTTATGTTAAGGAATGTTCCTTCTAGTCCAGTTCCCTCTAGGACTTTAAGCATGGAGGGATGCTGGATTTTGTCAAAGGCTTTTTCTGCATCAATTGAGATGATCATGTGGTTTTTGTCTTTCGGTCCAGTTCTGTGTTTTGTGGCATTTATTGATTTATGTATTTTGAACCATCCCTGCATCTCTGGCATGAATTCAACTTGATCATGATGGATGATCTTTTTGATGTGGGTCTGTATGTGATTTGCAAGTATTTTATTGAGAATTTTTGTATCTATGTTCATTAATAAGATAATCTATAGTTTTCTTTTTTGATTGTGCCTTTGCCTGGTTTTGGTAATAGAGTGATGCTGACTTTAGAGAAGCAATTTGGGAGATTTCCCTCTGTTTGTATCCTTCTGAACAGTTTGAGTAGTAATGGTTGTAAGACCTTTTTAAATGTTTTATAGATTCCTGCTGTGAAACTGTCTGGGCATGGGCTTTTTTTAGTTGGGTGGTTTTTTATTATATTTTCAATTTCCTCAAATACTATGGGTCTGTTTAAACTGTCAATCTCTTCTTGGTTAAGTTTTGTTGGTTACCAGGATTTCAGATATTCATCCATTTCTCTTAGGCTTTCAAATTTAGTAGAGTATATATTTTTGAAGTATTCCTTTATGATTGTCTTGATCTTTTCTTTGTCTGTTGTAATGTTTCCCCTTTCAACATGAATACTATTGATTTGGAGTTGCTCTTTCTTTCTTTTGGTTAGCTGTCTATCTTGTTTATCTTTTCAAAGAATCAGCTTTTGGGTACATTAATTCTTTGTATTGTTTTCTTTGTTTCCATTTCATTGATTTCTGCTTTGATTTTTGTTATTTCTTCCTGTCTGTTGGGTTTAGGGTTCATTTGTTGTTGTCTCTCAAGTGTTTTTAGCTGCATTGTTAGATCATTTATTTATTCCCTTTCTGTTTTTTTTTTTTTTTAAATGTGGGCACTTAGGGCTATAAATTTCCCTTTTAGGGCTGCTTTTAAAGTATCCCACAGGTTTTGTTGTGGCATATTGACTTTTTTGTTTAGTTCCATGAATGCTTTTATTTCATTCTTTATTTCTTCCCTGACCCACTCATTATTCGGGATTATGTTTAGTCTCCATGTGTTCTTGAAGCTAGTAGGGCTTATTCTGTTGTTCATATTGAGGCTTTATTGCACTGTGGTCTGATAGAATGCATGAAATAATTTCAAACTTTTTGTATTTGTTGAGATTTCTTTTGTGTGCCAGTATGTGATTGATTTTGGAGAATGTTCCATGAGGCACTGAGTAGAAAGTATATTCTCTGGTGTTTAGGTGGAATATTCTATAGATGTTTGTGAGGTCCATTTAGTGTATTATATTGTTCAGTTCTGATGCCTCTCTGTTTATTTTTTGTCCAGTTGATCTATCCAAGGGACTCATTGGGGTATTGAAGTCACCTACTATTAGTGTGTTGGGATTAATTTGTGTCTTGAGGTCCTGCAGAAATGTGTTTATAAAGTTTGGTGCACCAGAGTTTGGTGCATAAACATTTAATATAGGGAAATCTTCCTGGTTAATTGTTCCTTTGATAAAGATGTAATGGCCTTCTTTGTCTCTTCTGATTACTTTTACTCTGAGTTCTGTTTTGTCTGATATTAGAATAGCAACTCCTGCTTGCTTTTTGGTACCATTCGCTTGGAATATTTTTTTCCATCCTTTCACTCTAAGGTGGCATCTGTCCTTGAGGGTGAGATGGGTTTCTTGTAGATAGCATGTAGATGGATTCTGTTTCCTAATCCATACTCCCAGTCGATGTCTCTTGATTGGGGAGTTTAGACCATTCATATTTAAGGTTATTATTGAGAGATATGTGTTGCTCCTTTCATCTTATTTTTTTGTTTGCATTCTTGATCTAGGTTTTTATTTACTCTGTTATACTTTTGTTAATTTCTTTCTTTAGTTGCTTGGGGATAGTTGCTTCTTTCTTCTGTTGTTTGAATTGCTTTGAGTATTTTCTGAAGTGTTGGCTTTTCTGACATGTATTCTTTCATTTTGTTTATGTCATGAAAGATTTTTCTTTCTCCTTAAACTATAATTGACATTTTTGCTGGGTATAGTAATCTGGGTTGGCATCTAAAGTCATTTAGCATTGGGAATACTTTGGTCCATGTTCTTCTGGCTTTCATTGTTTGCACTGAGAAGTCAGCTATAATTCTGATGGGTTTCCCTTTACATGTAACTTGTTGTTTTTCTCTTGTGGCTTTCAGTATTTTGTCTTTGTTTTGAACATATAGTGTTTTAATTATGATATGGTATGGGGAATTTCTTTTCTGGTCTTGTCTATTTGGTGTTCTATGTGCTTCTTGTATTTGTGTGGATTTGTCTTTTTTTCAGTTTGGGGAAATTTTTATCTATTATCCTGTTGAAGATCTGATCAATACCATTTTCTTGGGATTCTTCTCCTTCCTCTATCCCTATGTTGTGGAGGTTTGATCTTTTCATAGTGTCCCACATTTCCTGGTTGTTCCTCTCGTGTTTTTTGAAAATTTTCACAATGTTTACGTGAGGATTCTAGTTGCACCATATTATCCTGCAGGTCTGATATGCTTTTTTCTGCTTCCTCCATTCTGCTTCTGAGGTTTTTTTTTCCCATCCTTTCCTGTTGATTAGATGAATGTTCAATTTTCTTTTCATTTCATCCTGTGATTTCTTCAGTGTTTCCATTTCCTTTTGGAGCTTGTCATTCTCTTCTTGTAGCTCCTTGCTTTGCTGGTCAGTTTCTTTTTTCATTTTAACCTGAGATCTTTTCAGTGTTTCCAGTTCCTTCTGGATTTTGTCCTTCTCTCCCTCTAGTTCTTTCCAGAGTTTAACGTTCTTTCCTTCTAGTTACTTCCTGAGTTTTTCATTCTCTCCCATTAGTTCTCTGATTTTTTTTTTTTTTTTTGTCTTTTTGAGGCAGGGTCTCCCTGTAGCCCTAGCTGACCTGAAACTCACTCTGTAGACCAGGCTGGCCTTAAACTCACAAAGATCCGCCTGTCTCTGCCTCCCGAGTGCTAGGATTAAAGACGTGCGCCACCACGCCCGGCTAGATTTGTTCTTTATATTCTTTGATTTCTTTGAATATGTCTACAATTGTTCTTCTAAGGTCAGTGTCTTAGTTTCCTTCCAGGGAGATCTTGTTGTAGGGATCTTCTATAGGACTGGTAGAGTTCAGTGTGGATTTATTATGAGTTTTTCTCATGTTGTTGTTTTGTTGTTGTGTCTTTGGCCTGTGGATTTGTTTTTTTGTTTGGATTCTGATGCTAATCTCAACTGTTAATATGGAGAACTGGCTGGTCACTCTGATTCCTGCCAGCTTGTTGCTCAATGTTGGCTGTGCAGCCTAGAATCACTAACACTGTGCCTGCTTGCCCCCTACTTGCCTCCCCCAACAGCACCAGTAGCTTGAGTGTGTGTGTGGGAGCTTTGCTTCTTTGACTCCTTTGGCTCCTTTGGCCAGTACCCTGACCTACCTGACCTGGCTGCCAAGCTTGCTGGCCACTTCTCTATCTCCATGCATGCCACTCTTCTCACTGGTACTTGAGGTGGGAGGTCTCTGGATATTCCCAAGCCCCGGGCAGGGCCGCAAGGCTGTCCGCCTCACCAGGTGTGAACTCTTAAGAACTACAATATCCACTTGCCAGGTGATGTGGGCCAATTGGTGCAATAGTGGAACGAATGTTAATGGCTGCATTTGAGGCCTCTCCACAAGAGGCCATCCATGCCTAGTACTGTGAACTTGGCCCAAACCCAATGACTGAGGCTGTCTTGGGATGTAAGAGGGAATCTAATACTACTGCTAAGCTGAGTTGACAGAGTACCAAATTACCTTCTAAATGTCTATGTTTACACCCACAGATAAGAGCTACTTTCATCCTTGATCAGCGAAGCTTTTCCTTGCAATGAATGCAGGTGAATGCAGAAACCCACAGCTGGACAAGATGCTGAGAATACAGGACAGTTGAGAGCTCAGCTCTACATAAGACATTTACACAACCCCATTAAGGCTCAGGGAACACTGTGGAAGAGAGACTGGTAAGGGTATAAGAGCCAGAACATAGGGAAATGGGCTGTGAGATGCCATCCTCTAAGCACTACAAGGCTATGGTAGACAAGAACCCATAGCAGCCATATCTGCCAGTACTAAGCCTTCGAGAACCAGCTTAGGCCATGGGATGGGAAGGGACTCAGGGCCCTACCACTTACTGTTGAGCTAGATCTATTGGGCACAAACAGATTCTGGGAGAGGAGGGTACAGCATCCAGTTGTGTACTTGCTGTAAGCCTACCAGTCTGTCATTGATAGTTCCAAACCAAGAGTCACACACATGGTCCTCATTCAACTTTGTGGACACAAAACAGAACAGAAAGTGATGAATATTGGAAAGAGTTTTTTTTTTTTTTTTTTTTTAGACAGGGTCCATTCGTTGTCCCAGCTGGCTTAGAATTACAATGTAGACCAGGGTGGCCTAAATCTCACAGAGATCTGTGTGCCTCTGCCTCCTGTGTACTGGGATTAAAGGCATGTGCCACTATAGCTGACTTGGAAAGAGATTTGTAAGGAAAAAGCAGGGGACAGAAAAAGAGAGAGTTTGGGGGAGATAATCCAGAATGCATTAGACACGTGTATGAAATTGTCAGAGGATAAATTTTTTAATGAAAAAGTAAAATTTCATCTAGGCTTGGTGGTACACACCTTTAATCCCTACACTCGGGAGGCAGAGGCAGGCAGATCTCTGTGAGTTCAAGGCCAGTCTGGTCTACATAGTGAATTACAGGTCAGTTGGGGCTACAGGGAGACCCTGTCTCAAAAAAAAAAACAAAAACAAAACCCTGCCCCAAAAGTAAAATTCCTTAAAAATGGCCCCTACCTTGACTTGGGACTGTGAAACCACCAGAACCATAAAAATAAAACATTTCTTCTCTATTTTTTATTTTTTTTAATCCATAGGCAGTTTAATAAATACATTGAAAATAACATTGACATCATGGATACAAGTCTAGTTACTATCATACATGACAATAAATAACAGCTTTTCAGTGTCTTTTCCATGATACACAAATTATCTTCATTTTTCTCAACATTATATTAGTACCCAAGTCTGGAATTTTCAATTAATTATCAATCCTAAGAGACACAAGTAACTTTTGAACACAACTCTGTAGTTTACTGCTCTGTAGATTTCACCCTGGCTCCAGCCATCTTGTAACTGACGCTCTATCTGTATATGAAGCAGAGGGAGTATAGAAATTTTTTTATATACAAAGAAAAGCTAATCTTGGGAATTCATATTCTGACTGTCCTCAGCCCCCTATCTACAGCTATAGGGGTTAAGGTACAAAATCCATTAGATGGTCTCATTGTGCAGTGAGTGTTTGTGTGTGTGTGTGTGTGTGTGTGTGTGTGTGTGTGTGTGTTAATTTTTATTGAAGTTTTGTGCATTTCATACATCGTTTCTCAGTCCAATCTAGACTCATCTCCCCTTCCATGCCCCCCACTTCACCGGGGTTCATGCACTCTGCACCCTGCCATTCCTGCCCTGTATCTTTTTCTGAGTCTTTTCAAAGCTTTTCAATGCAGAGGATTATTGTCCTGGGGGGAACTTGACTGTTTCAGTTGGTTCGCTGTCCCAGTTCCTCTGCAGAACGGTGGGGGCACCTCAGGAAGCCAGCCCCAGGCGCCTGGGTTCCAGTGTCCAGGCGAAACCACACCCCTCCTGCGTGATCTGTGTGGGCGGAGTTTCCCCACCAGCGCAGCTGGAGCATGTGGAACCAGGAAAAGTGGGCAGAAGTGAGTATTGGCCTCTCCGAAAGTCAGCCCCAGCGGCCTGGGTTCTAACATTTTTTTTTTCTTTATAAAACACGCTGTGTGTGGCATTCAGGCATACTAGCATAAAACAGACTAATACATATGTGTATTAATGAACTCATAACAACTTCACAAGATATGCATCAGTCAGGATATGACAGGTTTTGCTTTAGTAACAAAAATTCCATCTTTGGGGTGGAGAGATGGCTCAGTGGTTAAGAGCACGGACTGCTCTTGCAGAGGACCTGGGTTCGATTCCTAGCACCCATGTGGTGGCTAAGAACTGTCTTTAAGCTGGGCATGATGGCACACGCCTTTAATCCTAGCACTTGGGAAGCAGAGGCAGGCAGATCTCTTGAGTTCAAGGCCAGCCTGGTCTACAGAGGGAGTTCCAGGTCAGCTGGGGCTACAGGGAGACCCTGTCAAAAAACAATTCCACCTGCTCAGTGGATCAGCCAGAAGTCATTTATTGCTGGTGCTTCATTGCCGAAGATTGGTAGAGTAGTCTGTTTCTCCTTGTCTGCCTCCAACTTTGACATGCCATTGCACTCTAGGATAGATGGAGTGTCCATCAAATCAAATCATGCCAACTTGGCTCTTGATGTTTCTGCCTGGAAGGGATGCCCAGCATCAGGTTTTATGTTTCATCGAGTCAAGGCTAGCTGTACGGTGTCTTTTTGTGATGATTACTCTCGATTGTCAATTTGATGGGATTTAAAATCACCATGAAGACAAATCTCTGGTTAGGTGTATGAGAGATTACCTAGATTAGGTTAATCAAGGTGGAAAGACTCATCTCAAATGTGGGTGGAACCGGTCCACAGATTGAAGCCTCAGAGGAGAAGGCCTGGCTGAACAAGCTTTTATTGCTCTCTGCTTCCTGCCTGTGGACTTGGGGTGACCGGCTGCTTCCTCCCCGTGTTGCATGCCTTCCCTGCCACAATGGACTGTACCCTCAAACTGTAAGCCAAAAGAAACTGTCCCTTTCTTACATGCTTTTGTCAGATCCTTGCTCACACCAGCAAGACAAATAGCTAACTCCACAGAGTCGTCAGTTTGAAAACTCTCCTGTTTTCAGCAAGCGGAGGAGGGGGATGTGTGGTACTTTCTGTGCAGAGGAATGAACAACTGGGCAACCCATCAATAAAAAGCCCAGCACAACTATGTGAAGTGGTCCCAGCTACCGGGACAAGCAGGTCAGACATGTAGGAGCAAGCTCAGGGACAATCAAATTCAATAAATATGAATTTTATAAGCAGCGAATTTTGCTGCCAGCTCATTAAACTGGAGTAATAAGTATGAGCCAGAGTAGCCTCTTAACACAGTACAGCCAGGAGGAGGGCCTCACTGGGGGAATCCAGACAGGCAACAAGAGGACGTTCACTGTAACAGAAGAAGAGGCTGGAGAATACCCACATTGTACAGGCTGTGGCCCAAGGGCGAGGAAACGGTGACCCAACACAAAGCAGGGAGCATTTAATGCAGGGCAGCTTCTTAGTGGCTTGGTTCCCTCCTCCAGGAACACATTCCCTCTAGACAGGAGCATGCTTGTGTGATCCTATGGTGTCTTTCTAATATGTGTACATGAACCTGCTGTCGTGCGACGCACAGTCTGTACAGCAGTGCGTGTGGAATGGTTCCTGTGCTTCCAAATTTCAATACACAGCCTTACTTTCAGGGCGTCTTGCCCCCTCCCTAGAGTGCTCTTTCCTGGCCATCACTCCCCCAACCCAACTGCCTTTTCTCTCGTTCTTCTCTCCCATACCGTCATGTTCTTCTTCTCATGGCATTTATCCTAATTTGTAATTAAATATTTATCTGTGTGATTATTATTTCATGTCCTTTTCTGCAGCTGGGCTGTTAACCTCCCTAAGAACAAGGACCAAGCCTTCGTTTATTCCTTGCTGCAGACTCACATCCGGCACAGAGTAGATGCTCAGTAAACAGAGTGAGAAAGGTGTGTACACATTACTACATTCATGGTTCCATCGCTGAAAAGGGGCAGGGATCTGTCTCACTCATCACTCATCCCCAGAAGGCTTGGAAAAGATCCAAGAGTAAAACACAGCTCCTAAGGTCAGCTGGAGCAAATCTGTGCTGACTTTTCCCACAGTAAACAACCTTTCTTGATTGTCACCATTTCTGCAAATTTTGTCTGAGGAGTTTTGGTACCTAATCAAGAGACATGAGTTCAGTCTTCCTTACCTCACTGCCTAGCTTACAAACTATGTCCTACAGACCAAATATTGCCTAGTACTTTTTTTTTTTTTTTGGTCTTTTCGAGACAGGGTCTCCCTGTAGCCCCAGCTGTCCTGGAATTCACTCTGTAGACCAGGCTGGCCTTGAACTCACAAAGATCTGCCTGCCTCTGCCTCCCAAGTGCTAGGATTAAAGGCGTGCACCACCAAAATAAAGTTTTATTGAGATATGGCCACACCCATTTCTTGACATCTTGTCTGTGGTTACTTTTGTGCTGAGACATCAGAGTCGAGTATCTACAACAGAGACTGTATGACTCATAGAGCCTAAAACTTTTGATTGGCCCTTTACAGAAGAGCTGCTTGCTGACCTCTGAACCAGTTCAATGGCCTTGGGCAGCCATTTACCTCCCCTGGGCTCCAGTGCTCTTATTCACCTACTTCATAATGTGAAGCTTCAAAAACTCTTATCACCTACTTCATAATGTGAAGCTTCACATACAGTAAGTGCTAAATAAATGCTTATTTTGCAATAAACTAAGCATTTAAAAAATCTAGTAGAGAGGGTTTCTAGTGTTCTCAATAGAAAGGAATGGTAAATTATTTGTGGTGTTAGGTATGTCAATTACCCTGACCTGATTATTACATGTTATACGTATTAAAAATGTTACACTATATGCCATAGACCTGTATAATTATTATATATCAGCTAAAAATTAAAAAAAGACATCAGTAAAAATGCTTATTTTGCCTCTTTCCTGCTTTAACAAATAGAATTCTTGTCCTTGATCCTTAGCTTCAGTAAAATTCCCATTTTTTGCTCACATTCAGCCAGTATTTACTGTCAACTTGGTGCCAAGTATTTTGTTAGATGCTGCAGATTCAGCGACCAAGAAGTCACAGGTTCTGGATCTTGAGACTCCTTGGCTACACAAAGGACAAGTAATTTCAGGTAGCCCTGAGCTACTGGGTTGGCTGTAGGAGAGTGGGAAGTTAAAGGGCTATGGGAGTTCACAGAGTTGTGTGATTTCTGCTGGGGTGATGTGAGCTGTGGTAGTTCGAATGAATGTCCCCCAGAGGCTCCAAGTATTGGACATATTGTCCCCAGTCGGTGGTGCTGTTTTGGGAGGCTTTAGCAGATGCAGCCATGCTCGAGGAAGCACGTCACTGGGGGCAGGCTTTGAGAGTTCTTAAGCCTTGCTGGATTTCCAGTCTCTCTCTTCTTCCTGTGCCCGCTTGAAGATGCGATTGCTTGGCTTTCTGCTCCAGTCACCTCTGCTGCCGTGCCTCCCCGACCATCATGGACTCTAATTGGTTTGGAATCATCAGCCAAATAAACCACTCCTTCTGTGAGTTGCCTTGGTTGTGGTGTTTTATCACAGTTAACAGAAGAGTAGCTAACACACGAACGAACCTCTCTCCATCCTCCATAGACCACCAATAGCAGCCAATGAGTTTACTATGGCTACTCATGGGAACATGGGTGAGGGGTTACTTAGTTGAGGATGGGCTCAGTGAAAAGCCCACCTCAGTGTGTCTGATGACCTTCTCTGTACAACTTTAGGTAGCTCCGTGGAACAGTGTCCTGTCCCTAGCAGTTGTTTACTGCTTTAATAACCTTGGAGAGGGCCCTTGTGAATCTTGTAATTCTGGTATTTTCTGAGCCTTGTAAGTTTCCTTAGCTTCCCTAGTCAGGAGAAATATTCCCTGGAGGAGAAATATTTCAACTCAGAGGAAACAGTTGTTCAATAGAACAGGAAGTGCTGG
This sequence comes from Rhizomys pruinosus, assembly GCA_009823505.1. NCBI lineage: Eukaryota > Metazoa > Chordata > Mammalia > Rodentia > Spalacidae > Rhizomys > Rhizomys pruinosus. Next base: position 406,045 of record VZQC01008130.1, read on the forward strand.
ATGCTTATTCGGGTTCTGTAAGCAAGAAGGCATCCTGGAGGAAGAGACATTTAAGTTGGAATTAGGAGGATGGTAATTTAACCAGGGGACAAAACCCTCGACCATCCCTGGAATGATTGCTAGGTAATATTGCTAAGTTTGGTTTTGTGAGTCATTGCGATAATCCAACAGGAAGTTGGAGGAGAGCACGGTGAGGCCAGGCTGGGCTGCAGAGCAAGGCTTTGTTCCGAGGGACCTGGAAGCTTTTTGCTGCAGGTCATTCCTAGAAATGTGGATGGAATTCCCAGGGCAGCTCAAGGGCTGTGTGCTGTCTCATCATAGGATGATCACCTACCTTGATCGATCGGTGTTTTGGTGCAAAGTCATCAGTGCCAAGGCTTGTGGGGGTAATAGTCAGGTGACTGATCACTGGGTGCCAGATGCTAATCCTGTCCTCATCTAAGGTTGCTAGATGCCATCTGGATCTAATCAAGTGTTGCCTTGGGGGAAATTAAGAAATTCTAGACACTGGCATTTTAATATTTATTGGTATCTAATCTTTGTTGCATATTTCCTGTGTGCCAGAACTCTCCTGGCAGTCTACTAGTTATTTTAGTTGTTACTGTGATAAAGTAGCGGACAGGAAACAACATAAGGGAAGAAGAATTTATTTGGGCTCAGGACCTAGGAGGGAATGCAGTCCATCTCCGTGAGGAAGGTGTGGCAGCTCCCACTGTGGGGACAGGAGCGCCAGGCGGCACACCCCATCAGATGGCCCTGCCCGCAATCAGGTGGTGCCCTCCTTGGTTAAACTTCTCTGAACACACCCTCACAGACACACTGGGATAGGGGTCTTCTAAGTGACCCTAAGGTCAATCAACAGTCAAGATTGAACATGTTTAACTGTCTCAGATGCCTTTGGGCATGAAGTACCATCACCCTACCTATCTGGCAGTGGAAGAAACAGACTCAGAGTGTGAGTTCAGCTGGTGATGGGGGGCTGGGATTTGAACCAGGTTGATTAAGACTGCCGGTGGGGGGGGGGGATAAAACAGCTGGTTGAATAAAGACCCGAGGCTGGGCTGGAGAGATGGCCAAGCGGTTAAGAGTGCTGACTGCTTTTGCAGAGGACTCGGGTTCGATCCCCAGCCCCCACATGGTGGCTGAGAACTGTCTTTAACTCCAGTTCCAGGGGAATCCGACGCCCTCTTCTGACCTCTGCGGCATTGCAGGACATGGGTGCACAAACCTACATGCAGACAGTACATTCATACACATTAAAAAAAAACCCGAGGCTATCCCTGTTAGACCTGTGATGTAGGGGAGGATATTGAACTTCATACCTGTAAAATGATGATAGATTGAAAAATTAGGTTCTTTAATGCACAGTGACATGCTTTGAAGAGCTATCTTGCCTTTCACGGACAAGATGTACTAGGCACTCTGGGCTGCAGTTACCAAGCTTCAAGGTGCATGAGACTTTCCGGGAGTGTGTTTAAAGATGCAAATTGCCCCTAACAGCAATCTGTAGAAACACCCTGGATGAGAAGAAGGCTCTTGCTGTGAGTCCATTAGTGGGCAGCTCAGGGGGCTGAAGAGCTCCCTTCAGGCTTGGAGGACACAGTCTCACAAGGCCAGCAGCTAACCCAGATATCTCCTAGGTTTCTAGCGACCTTTGGTAACTACCTGGAGTCCGAGCCCCCCTAGCTCCTTTGAGGACCCCTGCCAATCTGCAGGGAACCCTGGGAAAGGCCTCTCTGGCTGAGGCCTTAGACAAAAGTGATGAAATAGAAAACTTGAATATGGAGAAAGTATCAGTGGGAAAGATGGCTGCCTTGTGGAGACTGCTGGGGTACCCTCCTCTCTTTCCACAGGAACAGATGCTTTCCGGCTTTGTGCCCCCGGACACGAGAGCACCCGGACTATTTATGGTATCTGCTTGGCAGGTGATTGTCTGGTTTCTATCACTGCCTGCGCAATGGCTGAAATGTTCCTGAAGAAACTGAAAACACAGACAGGTGTAATGTAGGCCCCTGTGTCCCTCCGCTTTCATTCTTAATTATCCAATCAAGGCAGTCATTATTTTTATGTTGGTCTATATCTTCCCAGGCCATTAATAGTGATAGAAATAATAACCCTTAGTACGGATAGCATTTGGCCTGTATGTACACCGCATATGTGCAGAGCCTGCAGAAGCCAGAGAGGGCATTGGATCCCCAGAAACTGGAGCTGCTGTCTGACGGACTCCAGATCTTGCACTAGGACAAGCATCCTGAGGCACCAGACCACACCCTGTTTATTTGTGCATTCATACCACTCTTGTGCCTGGCAGGTAGAACAGCTCAATGAATGCTTGAATGAATCAGTGCTTGCATGGTGTGTAACTACTGCTGATTTTATAAGTCTTTGTGACTTAGGAGAACACACATTTGTTTTATCATTTGTTGGTGGGCCAGGAATTCAGACAGAGCTTATCAGCATTATGGGAGCATCTTGTCAGCTTGGGCTTTGGTCACTTTTTTTTCCATTAAAGATTTAAAAAATTATTTATTTATTTATTTAATTTTATTGAGATAAGTTTTCCTTATAGCTTAGCTGGCCTGTAACTTACTATGTAGACCAGGTTGGCCTCCATCTCACAGAGATCCACCAGCCTCTGCCTTCTGAGTGCCGGGATTAATATAAGTATCACTAAATGTGGCTTTGTTTTATTTTTCAATTAGATGCATATGTGTGTTTCTGTATGTGTGCATATGCATGTGACCAGAAGAGGACATCAGATCCCCTGGAGCTGGAGTCTCAGGTGGTCCTGAGCTACTGAACTTACGTGCTGGGAACCAAGCTCAGGTCCTCTAGAAAAGCAGTGCCTGCTTTTGATCACTGAGCTGTCTGTCCAGCTGTAGTCTTTGGTTATCTCAAGCTCTACTTTCCAGCTCATATGGCTGCTGGCACCTGCTATTTCTCATGGTCATAGATTGAAGGCTTCGGCTCCTCTTGTCTATTGCCATTCTCTAACATGGCAGCTTGCATTACCAAAATGTACAAGTGGGCATGGTGCCTCACACCTTTAGTCCTAGCACTCTGAAGGCCGAGGCAGGCAGATCTTTGTGAAACTGAGGACAGTGAGGTCTACATAGTGAGTTCCAGCCCAACTGGGGCTACAGGGAGACCCTGTCTAAAAAAGACCACAAACAAACAAACAAACAAATAAACAAACAAACCAAACCAAGTGGGAAGGCAGTGGAGACAGTAGACAGAGTCCGCTACCAAGACAGGAATCAGAATCTTCTGCAACCTAACATGGCAATGGCATACCGCCACTTTTGTTGGGGCTTGTTGATTAACAGAGGCAGGTCCCAGATACACTCAAGGGGAGGGAGCCTTTTGAGAAGTTGAATACCAGGAAGTGGAAGTGGTTGAAGGAAGACCAGGAAGCAGGGACCAATGGGGAGTCCATTTACCATAAAAGAATACTTTTACTAATATCTTCTGATATTTTCATATTTCTTTATAGATTCCAAAGCACTTTTAATGAGCATTACTTGCTGTGTATGTTGTGTTTGCTGCATATGCATGGTGTGTGTGTGTGTGTGTACATGTGTATGGGGGTGATATTGACTGTGCCCATGTGTGTGAGGACCAGAGGAGGATGTTGGGTGTAGTCCTGTGTCACTCTCTGTCTTACTCATTGGAGACAGTATCTCTCATCGAACCTGAAGCTGGCTAGGCTGGCAGCCAGCAAACCCCAGGGGCCCTTCTGTCTCCACTCTCGCTCCACCTCTTCTAACACTGCACTTACAGGTGTGAGAGGCCATGCCTGACTTTTTACATGCATGCTTGTGACCTATACTCAAGTCCTCATGCTTATGTGGCAAGCATTCTGACATTGAGCGATCTCCTCAGCTTCCACGAGCATCCCTTTACCACTCACAGCTACCTCATAATTACCAAAGTAATTAATTACTGCAAGGTCATCAGAGCAAGAATCATTACCTTTGTGTTCATGATGAGGAAAACTGAGACTCAGAAGAAGAACCAGGATTTCAATTCAGGGGCTATTTTATGAATTTATGAAAGTACACTCATACATATAAACAAACAAACAAACAAGTAAGTAAATAAATAAACAAATACATAAACCAGGATTTCAATTCAGGGTCAATTTTATGAGTTTATGAGTTTAAAAGACCACGTAAGGGGCTGGAGAGATGGCTCAGTGGATAAGAGCACTGGCTGAACAGGACCTGGGTTTGGTCTCAGCACCCAGATGCCAGCTAACAGCCATGTGTAACTCTAGTTCCAGGGGATCCGGAGCTCTTTTCTGGCCTCCCAGGGCATTGTACGCATGGGTGCACTTACCTGCAGGCAAAACACCCATACACATAAAAATTATTAAAAAGGCCATTCGGGGGCTGGAGTGATGGCCTAGCGGTTAAGAGCGCCGACTGCTCTTGCAGAGGACCCGGGTTCGATCCCCAGCACCCACATGGCGGCCGAGAGCCGTCTGAAACTCCAATTCCAGGAGAACTCCAGTTCCAGGGGAGTCCGACGCCCTCTTCTGACCTCTGCGGCATTGCACGTCACGGGTGCACAGACTTGCATGCAGACAATACATTCATACACATATGGAAATTAAAAAAAAAAAAAGGCCATTCGGTTTGGGGGCTTGACTAGACATGTTTTCAAATGCAAAAGGCACACAACAAAAGGGTTGCAAAGACACATCGTGGAGGAGGAGCAGGGGACTGTATCAGTCAGACTCGTGACAAGAAATAAGCAAGCATTGCTTTTGTTCAATCTCAGGGGCTCTAGCCCACTGTGGTGGGGGAAGGTATGGGAGAGTAGCTCACATCCTGGTGGGCAGGAAGAGAAAATCGTCAAGAAGGAACCAGGGCAAAATATAACCATAAGGACATGCCCCAGCAACATACCCTTTCCAGCTTAGCCCCCTTTCCCTACAGTTCCACCACTTCCCAGAGGTCTATTCAAATTAGACTGTTGATTAGGTCATGGCCCTTATGATTAAGCATCTCAGGAAACACCCTCACACAGATACCCAGAAGTGTGCTTTACACTTTCTCAGGTGCTTCTTAATCCAATCAAATTGACAGTCAAGATGAACCGTCACAAGGACTTTGAAAGTCAGACTGACATTCCAGTCCTAGTTAGGTGCCTTATGATGCTGTGACTTTGGGCGACATCTTCATTTATCCTCCCTGAACCCCAGTCTTTTCAACCACCAATAGGGCTGTTGTGGGGCTCAAATGCTGGATTGAATGCAAATGAAGGACCTGAGAGTGCTGGGCATGCAGCCGGCACCACACAGCTGCTTCTGCTGCATCAACGGGAGCTGGTCGTGAAGGGTGGTTGTTTATAAACACATACTATGGTTATTTTGAAAGCCTCTTGTAAACCAAATTATTAATTGTTAATGGGCTGAGCTCAGGGCCTCTTTTCCTGAAGTATCATCTATGATGGCTATTCTCTGTTTATTCTGTGCACCGAAACCCACTTGATTAAGAATTGATGAAAAAAAGTCATAATTCAGGCAAATAAAGGATGTCATATGAGAGGAAGTCTTGACAGCCGTGAAATGACTGCATGAGTCTGGTGTCATGGTTAATGGGACTGAGTAATTGGCCTCAGTGGGAACCTGTCAAGTGGCATGATGGACTTCAAAGGAATTTACCCATCTGAGATAAGATCAGACATCCAGAAATCTGCATTCAATAGTGGGGTGCTAGACAAATGGTTCCCCCTTTTTTTTCTCTGTGTGTTGAGAAATTAATAGACCCAGGAGTCAGACAGTGAGAAAAACACTAAGCCCGCTGTTGTCGCATATGGATTGGAGAAATCAGCTTAAAACTATTGGTCTAATCACCCTGAATGCTCTGTCTGTTGTAGAATTTGAGATGCTTAAAGGGTAGGAAGGATGAGAAAGGGAGGGATTGGATTACATGCTTTGCAGTCTAGGGGATGGGGTCAGCGAAGGGAAGGTGATGGGTCACTCAAGTTTGTGTTTTATGAACCATTCCAGGTACTGAGTGAGGGGAAGGGTTCCCCTCTTGCATTAGAGAATGATTATCATAATATCAAATACTTTCTGAGCATTTCTCAGTGTCAGACATTGTGCCAAGCTCTTTAAATGAATTATTGTACTGTATTTAGTCTTTACAACCAATCTTTTTTTTTTTTTCCTTTTTTTGGAGATGATCTCCTTATGTAGCTCAGGCTAGCCTTAAAGTTAGGTGATCCTCTTGCTTCAGGTGCTGGGATTAAAGGTGTGAGGCATATACTTGGCTCTTAATTTAGGTTTATTTATGTGTGTGTGTATGTGTGTGTGTGTGTGTGTGTGTGTGTGTGTGTGTGCCAGTGGGAGGCAGTAGTGTGCACTTTAAGTAGGACTCTGGGTAAATTTAAAGCACACCTAAACTTGGGAATGAGGACACTGGAAGTCTAGGTTTCAAATTCAGTTTTTACTGATTTACCTTTGGCACATGAACACAGGCAGTTGTTTGCAAACGGGATTTTTCTTTACTGATTTTTTTCTAATTTATTGAATCTGGCAGCTTTTTGGGAGCCAGGGAAGCCAGACCTCTCTGCTCTCAGGTATCTGAGCTTCTGCAAAGTCTGGATGTCACCCCTGCTACAACTCTTCTTAGTCTTTAATATAGATGTTTTTTCCTTTTTGCCTAGTGATGATCCTTGTACCAAAGAAGGTCAAGAGTGTCTTGGAGAATTGCCTTCTGAACCCCCTCTTTGCTTTTCAGGGCATGGTTGTTTATAGAGATTGGCACAGCTACTTACATACATTTGTATATATCTGCATAGATTTGCATGCGTTTAAGATGTGCTTGGATTTCTCTTACTTGCTTGGCCCTATTCTTGAGTAGGCTATGCATACTGTGGTACCTTCCCTCCTATCCTCTAATTTGAAACTTCTTTGACTCTGACTTCAAGTATTTTTTGCTTTTTGTCATGAAGAATTTTATTTATTGACTTACTTTTATTTTATGTATGAGTGTTTTTCTTGCATGTATGTAAGGGTACCACATGTGTGCAATGCCCACAGAGGTCAGAAGAGGGCATAATATCCCCTGGAACTGGAGTTACAGATTGTTAATTTCCATGTGGGGGCTGGGAACAGAGCCTAGATCCTTTGGAAGAGTAGCTGGTGCTCTTAGCTATTGAGGCAATTCTTCAGCCCCTTCTTTTTCATTTTTTTTTAATGAGTGTGTGTATGGCCAGCATGTTTTCATGTGTGTGTACATGCATGTATGCGTGTGTGTGCATTTGGAAGCCTGAAGTTGATGTTGGGAGTGTCCTTAATTCATCTCTCTTCCATCATATTAGTTGAGGCAAGTTCTCTTAATCAAATCCGGAGTTAAAGAAATGGAGAGTTCAGTAATGTGGCTGGTCTTGCTAAGCAGCTTGCTCTGGGAATCTCATCTGTGCCTCCTGAGCCTGGAATTACAGGCTGGCTGCCACAGCTGCCCAGCATTTACATGGCTTCTGGGGATCCGAATTCGGGTCCTCACAATTGTGTTACAAGTCATTTAACCACTGAGCTATCCCAGCAGCCCTTGACTTCAAGTTTACAACAACAAACCTCCCGGGCATGGTGGCTCACGCTTTTAATCCTAGCACTTGGGAGGCAGAGGCAGGCGGATCTTTGTGAGTTCAAGGCCAGCCTGGTCTACAGAGTGAGTTCCAGGACAGCTGGGGCTACAGGGAGACCCTGTCTCAAAAAGACCAAAGGAAAAAAAAAAGCCACCAATCATCCCCCTCTACAATATTGATTTGGGGGCACCTCACCATATTTCCAGGACAGGCAAAAACTCATTTAATGACCAATTGGATGGTAGATTACTAGCTAATAGCATGGACTTTATAATCAGATCTGGGTTGAAATCCTCATTTATGTGTTTATTAGTTATTTAATATTGACTAAGTCGGAGATCTCCTGAGGCCACTGAAGGAAGAGCAGGAGACAGGTAGGAACTGGGTGCCTCAGTAGAGCTGATTGTTGATCCCTTGGTCCAGCTGTCTTTGGCTTGATTGGCGTTTGTGGCTGTGGGGTTGGAGTTATCCTCCCAGCTGGGATTAAAGGTGCGGTCTTTGGCTTGATTGGATTTTGTGGCTGTGGGGGCGGAGTTATCCTCCCAGCCAGTATTAAAGGTAGGCTTGTGTGACTCTTGAATCTAATCTCCAGTGGAGGACCAGCGAAAGTTACCGGAGTAGCAGCTAGAAGCCCCCCCCCCCCCCGCCAAATGGGATTACAAAGAGGCATCATGAAGGAGGCAAGCAAAAGCAAGCTTTCAACACAGTGAAGAGGCTTTAGGACTCACATTGGAAAACAGGCAAGGAGAAGCCCATAATGCCAGGATCACGAAGAAGAAGACGCAACTGGAAAGATGGCAGGATAAATCCCACGACACAGCTTTACAACCCACTATGGAGTACTCTGCAAGAATGGGATCCCTTCTGGGGATGCCCCAGACAGAAGACATCAAAAACATTGGACATACTATAAAGAAACTAACAAGATCAAAGAACAATTAAAGAACTAATGATCAAAAGAATAAGAACTGAAATAGAGAAGACACTAGAAGTATAAGAGAGAAGAAAAGCTCCGGAAGGAAGTAGAACACTGAAAAGTCCTGCTGAAAAAGATAAAGAACACAACCAGCAAATCCAAAGAGCTACAACGAAGAGATGCGAATCCAAAAAGGGAGGAAAATACTAAAGAAATCGAAAGGAAATGAATAAGGGATCAACACTCTCTACTTCAAAGGAAAGGAATGAAAAAGGCCTTCAGAAGCAGAATGAGGAAGGATGAGCAGAGAATATCAGACCTGGAAGATAACAGATAATCAACTAAAAACTCAAGGAAAGATTATGAAAATTTATAAAATACACAAAAATTGGAACAACCAGGAGCTTGTGTGGACACTATGAGAAGATCAAACACCAATCCAACCATAGGAATTAGAGAGAGAGTAATTCCCAAGAGAATGGTATTGATGCAGATCTCTCTCAAACAAAAAAGAATAGAATGAAAACTTCCCAAACTAAAAAAATAGACAAACAATACACAATAGAGATGCACAATAGAACTCCAAACGAGACAAGGATCATAAGGTAATATTCTCCAGTCATCATAAGTTAAAATGTAGACACAATAACCAAACAAGACAAATCCATAAAGCCACAGGAGAAAAAATCAATTCCTCATTTAAGGGGAACCTATCAGAATAACCACGGACTTCTCACAGCAAACCATGAAAGCAAGAAGAACCTGGAGCAAAGCATTCCCAGTGTTAAGGGACAATAGATGCCAACCCAGGTTACTATACCAGCAAAAATGTCAATATAATTGAGGAGAGAGAAAAAAAATCTTCCAGATGACATAAACAACTTGAAAGAAACATGTCCGGAAAACCAACCCTTCAGAGAAATAATCAAGCAATTCAAAGAACAGAAGAAAGGAGCAAAACCCCAAGCACCTAGAAAGAGAAATCAATAAAAGCATAACTGCAGAAGTAGAACCTAAACCAAAACCACAAATGAATAATAAGGCAAAAGGAAGACACAAACCTATCAGTCATAAACTTAAATATTAATGGACTAAATTCCCAATCAAAGACATAGACTGGGAGACTTGATTAGGAAACAGAATCCATCGATATGCTGTCCTACAAGAAACACATCTTACCTTCAAGGAAAGGCACCACTTTAGAGAAGGGATGGAAAAATATTCCAGGAAAACAGCACAAAGCAAGTGCGCGGTTAATATCGATTAAATAGATTCAATCAAAATAGACTTCAAAGTAAAAGAAATCAGAAAGACAAAGAAAGGTTGCCATTCATTTTTCCAGATCAAAGGAACAATCCCAAAGAAGATTTCACAATTAAGTAATATATTATGCCCCCAAATTCTGGTGCACCAAACTTTATAAAGACAATTCTCCAGGACCACAAGTCACAGACTAACCCCAGTACACTCATTATGGGAGATTTCATACCCACGAGTCCTTTGGTAGGTCAACAGACAAAGAATAAACAGAGAGACATTCTAAACTGAAAATGATATTTACCAAATGGACCTCATAGACCTCTACTGAACATTTCATCCTAATACCAAGAAAGCACTTTCTACTCAGCACCCACGGAACATTCTCCAAAAACGACCACATACTGGGACAAAAGAAACCTCTACAAATACAAAAAGATTGAAATAATTTCATGCATTCTGTCAGACCACAGTGCCATAAAACTAACAATCAACACCGGGACAAGCCCTCCTGCTACAAGAACACATGGAAAACAACACACCTTGAATAATGAATGGGTCAAGAAGAGAATAAAGAAAGAAATAAAGCATTCCTGGAACTGAATGACAATGACAATACAACACAACAAAAACCTATGGGATAACCTTAAAAGCAGTCCAAAAAAGGAAATTTATAGCCTGGGTGCCTACATTAGAAAACAGAAAGAACACAAGTATGATCTAACACTGCAGTAAAAGCACTTGAGAGGCAACAACAGATGAACCCTAAACACAACAGACAGGAAGAAATAACAAAAATCAGAGCAGAAATCAATGAAATAGAAAACAAGAAAACAATACAAAAAAATCAATGAAGTCAAAAGTTGTTCTTTGAAAGAATAAACAAGATAGACAGACCTCTAGCCCAGTTAACAAAAAGAAGGAAGGAACAACTCAAATCAATACAGTCTGTGATGAAAAGGGAAATATCAAACAGACAAGGGAAAGATCCAGAAAATCAATATGGGGAATTTTACAAGAAACCTATATTCTTACAAGTTTGAAAACCTAGAAGAAATGGATGAAATATGCATAATCCTGGGAATCACCAAGACTCCGCCAAGAGGAGACCAGCAGCTTAAACAGACCCATAACAATTGAAGAAATAGAGGAATGATCGTAGAAGCCTCCCAACTAAAAAAAAAAAGCCCAGGCCAGATGGTTTCACAGCAGAATTCTATAAAACATTCAAAAAGACCTACAAACTATTATTACTGAAACTGTTTAGAAGTATACAATCAGAGGAATTCTCCCAAATTCCTTTTCTATTTGAAGCCAGCATCACTCTATTACCAAAACCAGGCAAGACCCAACTAAAAGGAGAATTATAGACCCATCTCCCTTCATGAACACAGATGCCAAAATTCTAACAGATACTGGCACAAATCCATACAGACGCACATCAAGAAGATCATCCCATCATGACCAAATTGGATCATACCAGAGATGCAGGGATGGTCAACATCACAAAATCAATAAACATCATCAAACGCATAAATGGAACGAAAGACAAAAACTACACCCATCATCTCAATTGATGCTGAAAAAGCTTTTGACAAAATCCAGCATCCCTTATGCTTAAAGTCCTAGAAGGAATTGGATTGGAGGAGTCATTCCTCAATGTAATCAAAGCCATATACAGGAAACCACAGCCAATATCATCCCAAATGGGAAATGACAGAAACACTCACCTTTAAAGGTGAGAACTCGGCAAGGTTGCCCCTGTCACCCACTCCTCTTCCAATATAGTGGCTTGAAACACTTGCTAGAGCCAATAAGGCCAGAAAAAGGATAATTAAAGAGTACTAATTGGAAAAGAGGAAGTCAAACTATCCCTATTTGCTTGATGATGTGTGGTTTACTTAGGGATATCTATAAAGTAAACTCCACCAGAAAACTCCTAGAAATGAATGATTAAAGCTTCAGCCAAGTTGCAGGATACAAAAATTAACCTTAAAAAATCAATGGCCTTTCTTTACACCAAGAACAAGCAACTGGAGAAAGAATTCAAAGAGACCTTCCCACTTCACAATAGCCTCAAAAAACAATAAAATACTAGGAACAAACCTAATCAAAGAAACACCAAAATCTCTACAAACAAAATTTTAAACCTTAAAGAAAGAAATTGAAGAAGACATCAGAAGATGAAAAAACCTCCCATGCTCATGGATTGGGAAAATTAATATATGTAAAAATGTCCATTTTACGGAAACTCTTATAGATTTAACACAATCCAAGTCAAAAATTTCCCAAGAGTTTCTTCACAGGCTTGGAAACAAATGTTCTTAAATTCATTTGGAAAAAACAAAAGAACCCAAATAGCCAAAAACAACCCTGAACGAAAAGAGCTACACAGAGGGATCTCTATACCGGACTTCAAACTATACTATAAAGGCTATAGTCATAAAAACAGCCTGGTACTGGCACAAAAACAGACCTGTTGACCAAATGGAACAAAACTGAAGATCCAAATCTTGAGCACATTACATTTCAGCCATCTTATCATTGACAAGGGGGCCAAAAAGCCACAATGGAGAAAAGACAGCATCTTCAGCAATGGTGTTTGGCAAAACTGGATCACCACTTGAAGAATGAAATTAAACCCCTACCTCTCGCCCTGTACAAAAGCCCACTCCAGATGGATTAAAAGCGTCCACGTGAAACCCGAAAACTCTGAAGTTGATAGAAGAAAAAGTTGCAGCCGACTACAAACATGAGGCGTAGGAAAAGACTTCCTAAATGCACAGACAGCAGCTGCACAAGAATTAAGGTCGACAATTTGACAAATGGGACCTCATTAAACTCAAAAGCTTCTGTACATTAAAAAAACATCAAGGAAGTAAGAGAAAACCCTACAGAGTGGGAGAAACCTCACTGCAGAATACATCTGACAAAGCATTGATTTCCAGAATATATAAACTACTCAAAAACAAAGATAAAAAGAAAACAAATGGACCCACTCAATAGATGGAGCAAAGAACTGAACAGAGATTTCACAAGTGAGGAATTAGAGATGTCTGGAGAAACACCTCAAGAAGTATTCAACATCATTAATCATTAGGAAATGCAAATCAAAACCACTTTAAGATATCATCTTACTCCATAAGACTGGCTAGGATCAAGAAAACAAATGATACCAAAGTGCTGGAGAGATTGTGGGGAAAGGGGAACACTCATCCACTGCTGGTGGGAATGAAACTCTATCAACACTAGGAAAGCATGTGGAGAGCCCTTGGAAGACTTGAATGAATCTTGCCACCTACCCAGCCATACCACTCCTGGGCATTACCCTCAAGACTCACCCACCACAGAGATACATGCACGGCAGTTTATATGCACTCTCTTCACAATAGGCAAGGGGCTGGAACCAAACCTAAATGCCCCTCAACTGACGAGTGATAGAGAAAATGTGTACATCTACACAATGGGAGTTCTATGCAGCAGTAAAGAAAGACGACATCACGAGCTTTGCAGGAAAATGGCTGGAGCTAGAGGACATCATGCTGAGTGAAGTAACACAGTCCCAGAAAAACAAACGATGAATGGTATCCCTTATCTGTGGATGCCAGTGCCAATTACCCAGTTGTAAGTACTTCTTGTGTAGGGCCCCCTGAGCTTTTGTCCAAAGCAGCTGGGCGTAATGCATATTGGAAACAACAACAACAACAACAGAAAGGACTGCATCAAAGAACTGACTGAAACAGTGAACTTCTGCTCAAAACATTCAACCTCCTCATGGAGGATATTGAGAAAGACTGAGAAAGAGATGAAAAGCATGTTTGGCAGAATGCATGAGCTCTGGCGGGGTGGGGGAATGGGCAGGAACACGGGTCTAGATTTGTTAAAAAAATAAAAATAAATTTATGTGAAAAAAAAATAAAGGCGTGCTCCACCAAAAATAAAAAATTGACTAAGTCACTTAACTATCCAAGACATTGCTTTCTCAACTAGTAGGAATAATAATAGTACCTGCTTGACAGTATCAAGGTGAGTATTAAATGCACGTAAGGTGCTTAACATTTATCCTGAGCTTGACACATGTCAGAAAACAGCAGCAATTAACACAGGTGTTATCTTGTGTTCAGAGTGATGTAGATGATGATGAAGAAGAGAGATGGAGGAAGAACTACAGTGCTTCCCACATGATGCCTTTCACTTAAAAATTTTATTGAAGTTTTGTGATTTTCATGCAGTATAATATGATGGTGCTTAGATTCCCCTCCGATACCTGGATCTCTCCTTTATTGACTCTTGGCCAACTTGTACACACATGCACACATATGCACACACACATGCACACACACACACACACACATCTCATGGCCTATAGAGTCTTATTTGTGTCCTCAAATGTCCTTAAGTATCTGTCTACCCAATGGAGCTTTGCTACCTACCAAGAGTCCCATCCCTGTAAGAGAGGATCTCTCCTCCTCCCAGTAACCATCAGTTGCCAAAAATCCCTTAGGTTAATTGGGTTTTCTTACCCACTTCCCCATGTCTGGAATTTTGTCTGGTTTGGGCTTGCATGGGACTTGTGCATGCTGTCAGCATTGCTGTGAGTTCCTATGAGTTACTGGCCAGATGTCTGGAAGATTCTGTTTCCTTGTGGTCATCCACCACCTCCGGCTTTTACAATCCTTCCACCGCCTCCTCCACAGTGATCCCTGAGCCTTGGGAGGCAGACGGTTGGGTAGGTGTCCTGTTCAGGATGAGCCCTCTGCAGCTGCTTGTTCTCTGCGCATTGGCCTGCTTTAGGTGCTGTGTTAATCACCATCTGCTGCAAAAGGAAACTTGTGTGGTGAGAGCTGAGAGATGTATTCATTTTATGTGTCGAGGTCACATTGATGACCTGCCACTTAGGGCTAAGAGTCTCTCAGGCACTTATTCTCTGAATTTGACCAGTTGTAGAACTCCAAGAGTCTCCATCTGTTGCAAAAAGAAGCTTCCTTGATGAGTGGTGAGAGGTACACTTGTCTGTAAATACAAGAATGCATATTTGGAAAGCTGTAAGAAAATATGGTGGTCTAGGGATGTGGGAAAATAGATTTTTCTCTAGGAAAAATGTGACCCTTCCAGCCACATGTATTTGGCTATGTTTGCAGTACCACACATAAGTTCCCTCCCTTGAGTGGGCCTTAATTCTAATTAGACAACTGTTTATTACCCCCAAGATAAAAGTGCCACTACTGCGGCAGTAGTGATAGTTTGCTGGGCCAGCCATTGTTGTTTATTAGACGTTACAGCTGGGGAGGACCATTGATTGGTTTTTCCCCTTGGCAGCTTGTATAGCGTCCTCTGACACCATGAGAACTAGTCTTCAAGGAGGGGCCTTCCAGGTCAGTTCCAGCTCGATTGCCCCAAGTCTTGTGTCTGACGTATGTGCTCTCTTCAGTAATGGAGTCTTACATTCAAGTTCTGCGAGACAACCAAGGGCTGTGGCAATAGCCTGTATTATTTTGGGAGTTTCTTGGACTCCCCCTGACCAACAACTCGAAGGGAGGTTTCTCCTTCTGGCATGGTGTTTTTAGTTATATAGCCTTTAGCTATAGATAGTGTATTTTTAAAGCCAATTTTTATTGAAGCTTTGTGCATTTCATACAAAATTTCCTATCAAGTCTAGACCCGTTCCCCATTCCTTCCCCCCACGCCGCGTCCCCCCCACCAGAGCTCATGCATTCTGCCAAACGTGTTTTTCATCCTTTTCTCAGTCTCTTATAAAGTGTATTTTTTAGTAGTACTTTGGCCTTTCAGTTTTTTGAAGATATTTGTTTTTATGTTGTATATGTGAACATATGCACACAGATATGTGTTTGTGCACGTGTAGTCTAGAAGAGAGCACTGAGCATTGTCTGCTATCACTCTTGCCCTCTTACTTTGAGTCAGGGCTGCTCCCGGAACCTACATCTTATGTTTTCACAGCCAGCCTGGGAGTCACAGAGCCCCAGAGCTTCTCCTATCTACATCTCCTTTCTACTTGGGGGTTACAGGTGCACATGGATGCCTGGCTTGTTACATGGGTGCCAGGATATGTGAACTCTGATCCTCGAAATTGTGTAGCAAGTGCTCTTAACCACTGAGCTATCTCTTCAGCCCTATGCTGGGATTTTTAATCTTAGAAAGAAAGAACTCAGCAGAGAAAAGAAATAATTTTATAAATATCCAAGAATTTTGGTGTTCTGCCCTTTATTTTTTTAATTTTATTTATTTCTGTATGTGTATGAATGTACTGTCTGCATGTAGGTTTGTGCACCGTGTCGTGCAAAGCCGCGGAGGTCAGAAGAGGGTGTTGGATTCCCCTGGAACTGGAGTTCTCCTGGAATTGGAGTTTCAGACGGTTCTTAGACGCCATGTGGATGCTGGGGATCGAACCCGGGTCCTCTGCAAGAGCATTCGGTGCTCTTAACCGCTAGGCCATCTCTCCAGTCCCCAAATCAGTAAGTTTTACAAGACATAGAAACCTTTGACTCAAATACGGAAACCTGTGTATGTTTATGCCTTGGTCTGATGAAAAGTGGACAGTCATGCAGAGGTGTGAATGGGCTGTGGTCTAATGGCAGGAAGATGCTTTTCTCTGGGTCCCAGTGTCTTCAGCAATAAGGACAATCTTTTCCTGTGATTGCTTTGCTAGGCACCTTTGGAATGAGGGTTTATGGTGTACTTCCGCAGAGGGCTGGGGAATTCTTTTTATGGCCTGCTTTAGAAGAGAAGGAGGAAGGGAAGATGAAAGTGATCATCCTGCTTCTGCTGTTTTCTCAGGTGCCAAGGCTGGGGTGGGCCCCAAACCCCATCCTGTGATTACAGCTGCCAACAGATGTGGAGGCTCACCAGCAACTGTCCTCCCTCCACAGAAGCTGAAGCAGGTGGCTTGGGGAAGTGTCACAGCCCAGTGTTGGTGGAAAGCTATGCTCTTCTTTCCCATTTATAAAGCATACGGTAAGCTGTCTATTCATTTATATAGATCTCTCTGTGTTGCATGTAGTGCATGTGTGTGCGGTATGTGTGTGTGTGTGTGTGTGTGTGTGTATTGTGTGTGATGTGTATGTGGTATGTGGGGTATGTTTGTGTACTGTCTGTGGTGTGTATGTAGTGAGTGGTGTATGCATGTTAATTTGTGGGTGTGGGTCCCCTTATGTGTACATGTAAAGGCCAGAGGAGGACATCAGGAGTCTTTCTCTATTGTTCTCCATCTTATTACTCTGAAAGAGAGATTATCTCATTGAACTTGAAGCTTACCATTTGTCTAGGTTTGCTGACCAGACAGCTCTCCAAATCTGCCTATCTACATCCCTCAGTGCTAGGGTCACAAGAATGCTCAGCCATGCCCAACTTTTTTTTTTATTATTTATTTCTGTATGTGTATGAATGTACTGTCTGCATGCAAGTGTGTGCACCCGTGTCGTGCAGTGCCGCAGAGGTCAGAAGAGGGTGTTGGATTCTCCTGGAACTGGAGTTCTCCTGGAACTGGAGTTTCAGATGGTTCTCGGCCACCATGTGGGTGCTGGGGATTGAACCTGGGTCCTCTGTAAGAGCGGTCGGCGCTCTTAACCACTAGGCCATCTCTCCAACGTTTTACATTGGTGCTGGGGATTTGAATTCAGGTCCTCATTCTTGCACAGCAAGCACTGTTACACATGGAGCCACCCCCTCAGCCTGTCATTTACAAATAACTTTGAGTTCCTACTGGAAGCTATTTATGTTGAATCTGACTTCTCTGATATCAAAGGGTATGATGTAGCAGAAAGATCTGGAGGCACCGGGATATGAAAGAAATAATAGTAGTGCATAGGAAATAATGGTCGACATAGTCAATACTTGTATTTAACTATCATGGTGGAGTGTCTTGATTAGAAACTTGCAGCCCTCATCCTGGTTGTTCTTGGGGTACCAGATAACCTCCATGGTAACTGAGTTTCCATGTTTTATTGTGCACCAGCAGATGAGAAGCTAAAAGTGTCCCTGCCACACCTAGGATGTAGCTCTTCCTTTCAATTTTTTTTTTTTTTTTTTTTGGTCTTTTCGAAACAGGGTTTCCCTGTAGCCCCAGCTGTCCTGGAACTCACTCTGTAGACCAGGCTGGCCTTGAACTCACAAAGATCCGCCTGCCTCTGCCTCCCAAGTGCTAGGAATAAAGGCATGCGCCACCACGCCCAGCCTCTTCCTTTCAATCTTATTGACTAATTTAGATCACATGATCTTTCTTGAACCAATAATAGCTGCCAAGGTATATTAGTCACTTTTCTGTTGCTGTGATAAAACCACCATGACCAAGTGAACTTATAAAAGGAAGAGATTATTTGACAATTCCAGGGAATTAATGTCCATTGTGGAGGGAGGCGT
Source organism: Rhizomys pruinosus (assembly GCA_009823505.1). Lineage (NCBI taxonomy): Eukaryota > Metazoa > Chordata > Mammalia > Rodentia > Spalacidae > Rhizomys > Rhizomys pruinosus. The sequence goes on from VZQC01008130.1 coordinate 424,193, forward strand.
GGTGGTGGGAGCTGGAGCAGAAAGCTGAGGGTCACATCTTCAAGTGAGCACAGGAAGCAGAGAGAGCAACTGGAGACTGGCAAGGTTTTTTGAACTCTCTAAGCCCACCCCCAGTGACATACTTACTCCAGCATGGCCATACCTTCTACGACCTCCTAAAACAGCGCCACCAACTGGGGACAAAATGTCTGAATACTTGAAGCCTGTGAGGGCCATTCTCATTCAAACCACCACATTCTACTCCCTGGTCCCCATAGGCTCATGAACATGTAAAATGCAAAATGCCTTCAGTCCAACCTTAAAAGTCCTAATAGTCTTTAGCAATCTCAATACTATTAAAAAGTCTATAGTCCAAAGTCTCTTCTGAGACCCAGAGCAATCTCTTAACTGTAAGCTCCTGTAAAATCAAAAGACAAATTATATAGTCCCAGCATACAGTGGAATTGAATACACATTCCCATTCCAAAAGGGAGGAATAGAGGCATAGTAAGGAAATATAAGACCAAAGCAAGACCAAAAACCAGCAGGGCAAACACCAAGTCCAATAGCTCCATGTGCAACTTCTGGGACTTGACTTCCAAAGGGCTTAGATGGCTCAGCTCTTCAGCTTTGTGTGCAACATACATCTCTTTCTTAGGCTGGTACCACTCCCTGTATGCAGTTCTCCTTGGCAATATCTCACAGCTCTGGCATCTCGAATGTCTTCTTGGAGTCTCCACTGCCAACCAGGCTTCACATTCACAGCTTCGTGCAATGGCCTATCAGGGCCGTTTTTATTCAGGGACGCCCCTGCTGCACTCTGCCTGGCCTTGGCAGCTTTCTGAAACTGCAGAGGAAGAACTGATCACCCCTTCACTCTGTATCCTCTGTGCCTCTAAAGCCAGCACCACGTGAATGAAACTGCCGAGTTTGGCTGCAAGTTTGGGATGGACCCTGGCCTCCTTCAACCACATTCACAGCTTTTCTCTGCCCTGAAGTAGAAAACACATTCAGTATTTTCCTTTCAAAAGTTTGAGGCTTAGCTGGGTGCGGTCTTGCCCTGAAGGTACTCTTCCCATAGTTTACTTGTAACTCTCTAGGTCTCTCCTTAATCACTTTAATCTCATTCTTTCCATTGTTTACTTGTAAATATCTAGGCCTCTCCTTAATCACTTTAATCTCACTCTTTCCATTGTTTACTTGTAAATCTCTTGGCCTCTCCTTAATCACTTTAATCTCCTTATGAAAGGGATCCTCTCTTTCAACCTTGGCTCCAACATTAATCTTCCTAGTGTACTTTTCCAATTCAAACTGTACATTCTGCATTTCTTTCTGCCCCATTTGCTCTTTTTCACTGTGGATCTGTATAATATTCAACATTAATAGCCACCCCAACTTTTCTATATTAGGCTGTCTTGAAATATCCTCCACCAAAGAAATTAGTCCATTGCTTTTCAACTTAGCCTCAGGCAAGCATTTGGGTTCTGGGCGAACTCCAGCCAGACTCTTTGCCAAAATATCCCAGTTGCTGCTTAAGTCCTTATTTCCCTCTGGAAATACATTTTTCTTAGCACTGCTTTCTTCCAGGCTTCTACTAGAATGACCCATTAAGCTCTCCTTATAGCAGTCAACAGCTTTTCTAGCCCAAAGTCCCGAAGTCTTCCACATTTCTCCAAACATCCACATGGGCAGATTCTTCACAGCCAACACCCCACGCCTAGTACAAATTACTGTATTAATCACTTTTCTGTTGTTGTGATAAAACACCATGACCAAGGTAATTTAGGAAGAGTTTATTTGAGCTTATGACTGACAGTTCCAGGGAATTAGAGTTCATCGTGCCCAGGAAGGCATTAATTAAACCTAACCAATCAGAATAAGGCTTTCCCTTGTGTGGTAGTTTGAATGAGAATGTCCCCCATAGGCTTCAAGTATTTGGACATTTTTTGTCTCCAGGTGGTGGCACTGTTTTGGAAGGTCTTAGAAGGCGTGGCTATGTTGGAGGAAGTATGTCACTGGGGGCAGGCTTAGAGAGTTCAAAAACCCTTGCCAGTCTCCAGTTGTTCTCTCTGCTTCCTATGCCCACTTAAAGATGTGAACCTCAGCTTTCTGCTTCAGCTCCCACCACCATGCCTCCCTGCCACAATGGACTCTAATTCCTTGGAACCATCAGATAAACTCTTCCTTTTATAAGTTCCCTTGGTCAGTCATGGTGGTTTTATCACAGAAACAGAAAAGTGACTAATATACTGGTTAAGGCCCTTTTGCAGCTGACATTGGATTTTCATTGTTTCTAAGCAGACAGGAGGTGTGAGTACCTGGTCAAGTCAGATCCTGTTATGAAAGGGCTGGAGGCTGGATTCCGGTCAGCAGCCAACTAATCTGTTGTGAATGGGGAGACCAGGGAGGTTTGGAGGTACATGGCTGGGAATCTTGGAGGCCTTCAGTGAGGAAATGATGTTGAGCTTGAAATATGCAGGATGAGAGGAAGAGAGAGAGAGAGAGAGAGAGAGAGAGAGAGAGAGAGAGAGAGAGAGAGAGAGAGCCCATCCCTGCGGGAAACCGGAATCCCATTGCACAACATGCAGGCAACTCAACAGCCTGGAGAATGTCCCCTCCAGGTAGCTCAGTTGGTCTGAGCCTCTTTAGGCTTATGTGCTTGCAGAGGAGGGAGCCTAGTAAATCTGGTCCATTTCAGGGACTTCGGGAAGCTCCTGATTTGTTTATTTCCTTCCCTGGCTTAAAGAGCTTCTCTGCTAGATGGACCTCCCCTCAAAACACCCTGTTGTTTACCTTTCTAAATTTAGAACATCCTGCTGTTTACTTAGCTTTTCTCCAAGATGGAAGGTTTTATCTCAGAGTCAATTGCTACACAAAAGTGTGCGCGTGTGTGTTTGTGTGTATGTGTATATGTGTGTGTATGTGTGTGTCTCTGCGTATATTTTTGTGTATGATGTGTGTGTGTGTGTGTGTGTGTGTGGTCATATTTTGCACAGTATGTCATCCCAAGATGGAATGGTCCAGGAAATGTGAGTGGTATTACATTGCTAAAGTTGAATCTGCCATAATTGATAACACAAATGCATAATTCAGGAACTTCTTTCCTTAGCAGCAATATTCATACTAAATGTTAGTAGCAGCACATTTCACCACTGATAGCACGTACAGAGCCTTTCAGTATGACCTCCTTGTCTTGGGTGTGGTGAAGTTGTAGGGCTTGACTTCCAGATGCCAACATGTTTTCCTTAATCGGGGGTCCATTTTATCCTCATGTGGCTGCTCAAAGTACTGGCGAATGAGTGCTCACCCCTGCCACACACATCCAGTCCATAACAAATACAGACCCAAGGCTGAGGAGATGGCTCAATGGGTAAAAGCCTTTGCTACATAAATGTGAGAGCTTGAGTTTGGACCCAGGGATAAAGCCAGATGTGTAGCATGAGAGTCTGTAAGCCTGGCACCCATTAGAGGAGCTGGGAGGTAGAGACAGAGATCTCTGGGCGGTCAAATGCCATTTAGTTTGGTATAAGAAGCAGAAAAATGCCTAAAGTGACTCTGACTTATACCAGGCGGAAGAACACTGACACCTGAGGTTGTCCTGGGATGGTTCTCCCTTCACATGTAGGACTGTGCACACACACACTCACACTCATACATATAACAATGACAGCAAACCAACTATAGAGCAAAGCCTATGGTTCATTGGGACCACCATGTTACTGTCTGCCAGTGTTAGTAACTTTTCTTATTACTGTGACAAAATACCAGAAATAAACAACTTCAGGGAAAAAGGATTTATTTTGTGTCTTCTTTTCATAGATTTGGCTTTGACTTTGTTGATTCTGGGCTTATGGTGAGGGAGAACATCACGATGGCAGGAGTGTGAGGATGGAGAGGCTGTCCGATGCTCGGCAGACAGGAAGCAGAGAGCGAGGAATGCATGAGGGAGCAGGTTTAACATTGAAAGGCAAGCCCTCAGGAACTCACCTCCTCAGCTAGGCCCTACTCACCTCCTGAGGTTTCCTGAACTCTCATGGTCGGGTTGCAGGCACTGCAATACCTGGAGGAAGAGGAATCTTCTTTGGACACAAGTCAGGTCAGGCTGCAGCTGGTCTGGAGGCTTTTGTCCTGGAGTGGGAAACAAGGAAGAGGCACACTATCTAGTCTGCCACTTGCCTCTGAGAGGCAGTTGCTTTCTGACTTGCAACCATAACCTTACATCCTCAGTGGTCAGTGGTCAGACAGCCACCTGAGCATACTCCTCACACTGAATCCCAGGGCAGGCCAGCAAGCCATCAGCTCAGCAGTAGGCTGCGGGCCGCATCAGTTCACTTGTAAAGGATTGTTAGCAAGGGCAAGTGAGGAATTCAAGCGCTGGGCCACAGGAGAGCTCACGTATGGGAGGCCTGGCTTTCTTCTTCCACACTTGAAAACCAACCAACAGCACTCATGTGACCTCCTTAGGTGAACAAAAAGAGGTTCCTGGAGGAAACTGTTTTGAATTTGATGATCTTTTCGTAACCTTGTAACAGGCAGGGCTGTGGGAGGAGGAGAGTGTCACTTATAAGGTTGAGTGGGTTGGGTACTGAACAACCCATTCACATTACAGTTAATGGGACTGGAAGTCCCTAGGGCTACAGAGTGTTCAGTTGAAAGGGTTGCATACAGCAGTCCTCTCAGTCTGTCCTGTGAGAGGACCGGACTTTCAGCTGGTCACTTCTAGAGCTTAGTAAAGAAGCAAACAATGGCCTTCTATTTTTTTTTTTTCCTCAGAGAAAGAAGATAGACTTCTACAGTGCTTTCAAAGAAGGAAAGGTATTTATGCATGAGAATGTTTTCCCTAACTATTACCAACCTGGCCAAATTGACAAAAAAAATGTATATCTTAATGTTTGAGCTGGCAACATTTCTGTAGTTCAAAATTCAAGATGTTGAAAATTGTCACCAACAGATGTCTCTTCATTCTGTTCCCGAGGTGCTAGTTAGCTGTCCTCAGAAGCTGCTGACGATGCAAGCTGGCTTTGTCTTTGGCCAGTTCTTATCCTTGGCCAGTTCTTAGCACTTTACTGACTGGTCTATCTCTCCATTCCATCCTCTAGCATTTTAAAATGCAGGCCAGTGTTGAGCATGGACCCTGGGCTCAGCCTTATGCTGGGGACTTGTAGAAGCAGGTTCTACTTTAATGGTGCTTCTGGGGCCTAGGCCACAAGGGGGTTTTCTCTGACTTCCCGTTCCTACGCAGCATCCTTGGAAGTCTTCCCGCCCCTCCATCTCTTGTCTGCCTCAGTCTCTCCTTGAGTTCACTTGCATGTGTTCCCCATCTTTTCTTTCCTTCCTTTTTGCATACATGGGTGTAGTGTATGTGTGTGTTTGCATGTTTGTATGTAAGTAAGTACATGTGCCTGTGTGTGTGTGCATGGCCAAGGTTGATATTGGGCATCTTTCTTGATCACTCTCCTTTTATGTTAAGGCAGTGTCTCACTGAACTCATAGCTCATTATTTCTGCTAGTCTGGCCAGCTGGGTTGTTCCAGTGATCCTGTCACTGCTTCTTGTGCTATGGGCTCACAAGTGGGCCAATGCACCCACTCGGCTTTTATATGGACTCTGTGGGTCCTACTCCAATCCTCATGCTTATATGGCAAGCCCTTTCTTCTACTGAGCTGTGTTCCCAGCTTCTATTTTCCTTTCCTTTTTATTTTTAAAAAAAATTTATTATTTTTTCCTCGTTAGTATAGTGGCGAAAAAATGATTATTTTTTATTTTACGTGCATGAGTGTATTGTCTGTGTGTGTGTGTAAGTGCACCCATGTTGTGCAATGCCCACAGACGACAGAAGAGGGCATCAGATCTCCCAGAACTGGAACTGTGAATGGTTGTTAGCTACCGTGTGGGTTCTAGGATTCAAACCCAGGTCCTCTGCAAGAGCAGTCAGCGCTCTTAACCACTGAGCCATCTCTCCAGCCCTGTTTACCTTTTTTTGATACTCCCTCTGGGTTAGCCACTTTACACACGATCATCTGCTCTGTGTCTATGAAGTGTTAGTGGAGACAGGGTGGTTTCAAAACCTCCCTTCAGGACACCAAGATCAGAGGATGTCCAAGTCCTTCATAGAAAGGCATAGGACTGCGTAGAACCTACATTCGCCTCCCCTGTACTTCAGCTCCTCTCTATGGCTTTCCATACCTCGAAAATGCGACTGCTGTGCAGACAGTTCATAACTGGCCCAGTTTGGAGAATAATGACGAGAAAAGGGTGTTTATGTGTTCATCACAGTTGTATATTTTTGGAATACTTTCAGTTCATGTTGGTTGAATCCTTTAGTATAGAATTCATGAATACAGGAAAATGACTGTGCTTAATCTTATAGATCTTCACCTTAGCTCCATAAAGCAAGGGATCTCTCTCTCTCTCTCTCTCTCTCTCTCTCTCTCTCTCTCTCTCTCTCTCTTAGTGGAGTTATTCCCTGAACTCTCCCAATAGACTCAAATGTCAGTATGTTAACTGTGTTAGTTTTAATTGTTAACTTAACACAACCTTGAATCACCTGGGAAAGCATTTCCATGGAGGAACTGTATAGTGAAGACCCACCTTGAGTGTGGGAGATACCCTTTCCTGGGCTGGGCCCTGAACTCTTTCAGAGGGAAGAAAGCCACCTGGCACAGCAAGAATGCAGTTGCTCTCTCCTGATCTTTCCTGAGCGTGTAGATGTGATGTGATGAGTTCCTGCTTGAGTTCCTGCCTTGACTTCTCTGAAACATTGGACTGTGACTTGGAATCAGAGTCAAATAAACCTTCTCTTCCACTATGCTACTTTTTTTCCAGGACATTTTACCCTAACAGTGGAAAGAAAACTAGAGCATTAACAAAACAGTATTTTTAGAAGAAAGTTTGTGGATACGGGGAAGACAGATGTCAGTATCCTTCAGCAGAATCTGACAGACTCCCTGTGACATATGTGGAGCTTGCCCACTGTATTTCTCAACAAGGCCTTGTTTCTTTTTATCTGACTTCTCTTCTTTCATCCTTTCTAATTTCTCCTCTCTTCTTATCCTTTCTTATCTTATCCTTCTTATCTTATCTTGAAATCCCTTTTAGTATACCCAGGAATTCAATGCTCGCTTGCCTTTAATCAAGAAAACCCCAAAGATCATTACAGAAGAGGGGGCAGAGGTGGGAGATAACTGCAAGGAAACAGAGTTTTCCAAATAGCTCAGAGTAATGGTGACCATATGTACAAGTCTCATGCAAGCTCAAACCAGGCAAGCCCTGGCATAGACATGGGGAAATGGGTAACAAACCCCGACCTTACCAGAAGTATTGGCAATTGGCTGCTGTGCATCAGTCTCTTTCAAGGATGGGACTCTTAGTGGGTTAATTAGGCTGCAGGGGATGGATCCACACTGAAGGACATTTGGAGGCAAAAATTAAACTCTATAGGCTTTTATATGTATATATGTATATATATACGTACTAGAGTTGGGTGGGGAGTAGTAATGGGAGGTGTGGATGGGGAGGGGATCTAAATATAATCAGAATAGGTTGCATGAAAAATTACAAAAATTCATTGAAAATATTATACTGGGAAAAACACCAAAAAAAGGAAAAATGTGGAGATTAGTTATAAAGACCAGTTGTTGGTGAGATGGGGGTTAGAGTCAGGCAGATACAGGAGAGAGGATGGGAATTTTATGAGCCAGCTTCCCATGACTAGGATGAAACACCTGGAGAAAGCAAAGTTGAAGGAAGAAGGGGCATCTGGTTCACCAGGCTTCAGCCCATGGTTGCTTTGCTCCTTGCAGTGGTAAGGCATGGCCTTGTGCAGGAATGCATGGTGGGGGAAGCTGCTCACCTCACAGCAGCCAGGAAGCAAAGTAAGAGTGAAGAAGAGGGGCAGGGGTCCCAATCTCTCCTTCACAGGCATGCCTAGGACATTCCTTCTATTAGGCTTCATTCTCTAAAGCGTCCACTGTCTTGTAGTAGCACTGGCAGGGGACATCCAAGCCTCTAGCAAAATGGACCATTATTCAAACCACAAACCAGGACAGGAACATTCTGCATCTAGCCAGAAATAGGAGCTGTGAAGATACGATGGTCTAAGGAGAATCAAAACCACTAAAAAAACTAAGAGTGGGCAGACGTGTGTGTGTGTGTGTGTGTGTGTGTGTTTGTGTGTGTGTATGCGTGTGTGTGCGTGCATGCATATGTAGACCACAGGTCAACCTTGAGTATTGTTCCTCACTGGCCTGGAGCTTGTATGGTAGGGTAGCCTGGCCGGTGAGCCCCAGGCATCTGCCTGTTTCTGCCTCCCAGAGCTGGGACTACCTGTGTGCACTGCCATGCCTGGTGTTTGACCTGAATTCCGAGGACTGAACTCAGGTCCTCATGTGTGTATGGTAGGCACGTTAATGATTGAACCATCTCCTCAACTCCATGGGCATAGTTTTTTTTTTTTTTGGTCTTTTTGAGACAGGGTCTCCCTGTAGTCCCAGCTGTCCTGGAACTCACTCTGTAGACCAGGCTGGCCTTGAACTCACAAAGATCCACCTGCCTCTGCCTCCTGAGTGCTAGGATTAAAGGTGTGCGCCACCACGCCCGGCTATAGTTTTTAATATCAGCCAGGAATTTTAAAGGTCTTTAATAAGATATAGTGCCCCCCCACCTGCCCCGACATATCCCTATCACTGTAGAGCAGAATATTTTAGTCTGTGGCCAGACAGCCATGCAGATTTGAAGTCCTGTTCAGATGTTCTGTGTGTCCTTCTATGATTTACTCTGCCTCTCTGTACCTTGACTTTGCAACTTGTAAATTTACAGCTCTGCAAGTTGCAGAAAACCAATAATAATGCAAATGTTTCTTGTCTATAGAAATACAAATAAACCACCTCTGGTAGAATGCAATTCATTATCAGTTGTGGCTATTGATCAGTTTCACATCTATTAAACAAATTTACTTCAGGAATCTTGACTGCACTCGTATACACACACACATCTTTTCTTTGAGCCTGATTCTCCCTTTAATTAATGAGTTAAAAAAACTATTCATTTGTGTTTAAAAGTCTTTATTTTATGTGAATTAAAACATATCTTGGGCTGGGAATATTGCTCAGTTGTAACGGACTGTCTAGCACAGGTGTGTCACAAACTTCAATTCCCAGTACCTCACATCCAATTTATCAGTTTGTGTCATTTTAAGAAAGAAAACACAACTCAATTTCCCTCCTTGCATCAAAATTTCCATAACAACCACCACCACCACCACACCACAACCTCCCCATATAGTCTCTTTGAGTTCTTAAACCACCCAGACTGAACTACATTTCCCAGAATCCTCTTTTCTCCATGGTTGTAGAGCTGCTGCTAAAACACATTTCTGCTATCCTCCCAGCTAACTTCCCCTGTGTGAGGCGGCTCCCTAGTCTGCAACTCCTCCCAAGTTCTGAATTCTCTTTGGGAGTGCTGCTCTCCAGAGCAGGTGTAGCGTTTATCCCCAGGGTGAGGTTACCAAAATGAGGGGCAGAAAGACCCGAAAGGGGCTTGGGGATTCCACCTTGTTCTCAATTTTCCTATGTTAGGCCCACCTCGACCACCTGCCTGTGGACTTCACACTTCAGCACTAGGTCAAAGTCCATAGCGTTTCAGAGGCTGTTAGCCCACTCCCACAAGTGCACAGTCAAGTGTTTGTGACCAAACCCTGTCTCCCTCCCTCTCCCCCTCCCCCTTTCTGCTCCCCTCCCCCTTCCCCCTCCTGTTTGTATGTGGGGGTGCATACATCCATTCTTGAGTGTTTGGAAGCCAGAGGAGAACATCAGATATCCTGTTTTATTACCCTCTATCATTTCCTGTGTGGTACACCTTTCATTAAGCCTGGGGCTTGCCATTTTGGCTAGACCGTGGACCAGCAAGCCCCAGTCACTCTCCTATTTCCTCTTACCACAGAGCTGTGGTTATACCCACACAAATGGCTATATCCAGCTTTTATGTGGGTGCTGGGGATTAAATTCAGGTCTTCATGCTTGTGCAACAAGTGCTGTTACCCACTGAGCCATCTCCCCAGAACTCAGTGACCAATCTTTTTTTTTTTTTTTTGCTTTTTTTTTCTTTTTCAAAGCCAATGTTTTATTGAAGCTCCATTTCATACAAAATTACATTACAAATCACATCTAGACCCGTGCCCCCCTCCCTGCCCCCTGACCCTAGCAGAGCCTCATGCATTCTGCCAAACATGTTTTTCATCTTTTTCTCAGTCTCTCTCAAAATTATTGATGCAAAAGTTTATTGTTTCGGTTCACTGTTTCAGTCAGTTCTTTCATGCAGCCTTTTCTGTTGTTGTTGTTATTCCTTCCAATATACATCACTCCAAAATATGCACATATGCATGCCACATATATCATAGATTTTAGCATCTTCAGCTTATGATTTTTTTTTCTTTATTAGGCTGAAAGATGTCCTGTTTGATGGCTCTTCCTTGACAAGCCCAAACCACCATCAGTTCTGCCCTTGTGTTCCACACTGGGGTTCTCCCTTCCCATGGTCACCAAATGAGGTTTTGTAAGCACCGCGTCCTGTCTTGATCTTCCTGTATTGGTCTCTATGATACAGCCGGGTAGTCCAACAATGGCAGTCTATACTCTGGAGAAGCGGAAACCCCAGTAGTTGCTCAGTCCACAAGCTGGATGTCTTAGGAGTCCTCATCTGGCACTGAAGGTTTGGAGGATTCTTGGAGAGACATGAGTCTTCAGTCCACATGGGAAGGTTGAAAAGCTGTGCCTTTTCACATCTTTGAAGGATGGCAAAAGCAGTGGCCGCCACAGGGTAGCTGCACTTGCCAGTAAGACAGGCAAAACAACTGTGCTCTTTTTTTTTTTTTTGTCTTTTTACTAAATCTCAAGTTTTATACCTGAAGTACAATTTCTCAGGACTTACTATTTATTTATTTCTGGTTATACTTTCCTTTCGGATGTTTAAGGCCACACAGTTAGCCCAGATTAACCAAGGTTTTTGTTTTCTCAAGGTCAGTTGAGGATCTGGTCCTCAAAGGTCACTCAGTTCTTTTGGGGGGGGAGCCCCTGGCTCCTTTTGGCTTTTTTTAAAAGATTTTATTTATTTATTTATTTATTTATTTATTTATTTATTTATTTATTTATTTGTATGAGTGTACTATCTACATGTAGGTTTGGACACCTATGCTGTGCAATGCCGTGGAGGTCACAAAGAGGTGTCAGATTCCCCTGGAATTGGAGTTCTCCTGGAATTGGAGTTACACATGGTTCTCAGCCACCATGTGGGTGCTGGGGATCAAACCCGGGTCCTCTATTAGAGCAGTCGGTGCTCTTAACCACTAGGCCATCTCTCCAGCCCCCTTTTGGCTTTTCAATCACCAGTTCCATCCACTCGAGGACAAAGTCAGGTCTTGCTAGACCAGGCTTCCCTTTTGAAGCATGAGCACTTTCCTCTTTATAGACTGGACACTGGCTGAAGTCCCATTAGTGGACCTCCAAGGCCTCCCCGCACAGGAAGACTGGTGACTCACATTTGCAGGACATTTCAAGAGATGCTCCCATGCATAGTCCCCTGGAACTTAGTTGAGTTCTGAGGGCAAGGAACAAAGTTATCCCTTAAGTCCCTCAGCCAAATTGGTATGGGCATTAAGTATGGCCGTTAAGCATCCAGAAAGACTAAGTTACACCAGCCTGATACTTTTAACTACTTTATAATATTTTAGAAAATGCCTGGACAAAAGCTCAAGGAGCCTTGTATAAGAAATACTAAGAAGCGCTCCCATAAGATAGATATGGTGGTTAGACACAATGTCATGACAAATTATTGAGTATTTGTACAATCGATACAGTATTTATTGTGGTTAGGCATAATGTTATGACAAACCAGTTTTTTCTGCATTTCGTTGATCTTATAGTACTCTAAAATATACATACATATCTTTCATCCATATACTAAAACTTCCTAACTCTGAAAATAAATGGTAGTTTAGTTCTAGAACCTGTTAAGGGATTCACAATATGAGAGCACAGTTGTTTTCAGATCACATTAATGTTGCTCAGTTTGCCTTACAACTACTAGGTAATTGGCGCTAGCATCCACAGATGAGGCATACATTTCGTCCTTTGTTTTTCTGGGACTGTGTTACTTCACTTAACATATCTTCTAGTTCCATCCATTTACCTGCAAAGTTCATGATGTCATCTTTCTTTTTTTTTTTTTATTTTTATTTTTTTATTTTTAAGGGATTCTACAATACAATGACACAGTTGTTTGCAGATAGCATTGATGTCACTTATTATGTCATACAATCAGGTAATTGGTGCATTTTGCAAGTATCTATGTCCAAATTTTGAACAACCCAAGGTTCCCATAGACCAGTTGGAGAAGCTTGTATGCCCAGACATGTTGATCAATCAGGAGTCCAGACTATATTCCTGTAGTCTCATGATTCACCCCTATCTCTCCACAGCCCTTACAATCTACCACGCCTCCTCTTCCGCAGTTTGTTCCCTGGGCTTTGGGAAAGGGGCACAAGTGGGTGAGAAGAAAACAGTCTAATTTCTTTGGAGTTGTCATTTTGGACTCCAGTCTGTTCAGGTTGTTTCCCTTCATGGATTGACAGCTTTCCCAGTGATACCCTTTTTAGTCATATTAACAAAGCACAAGCTATTGGATGTACAGGCATTTAAGCAGTACCACTTATTATGTCAAGCTAAGCTGTGAGCATAGACACAGATGCTTGGATGGCATGCTAATCCNTTGAAGCTGAGGTCTCTGTCCTTAAAGCACTCATGGATGGATTTACTAAAGGTCATGCACAGAGTCATGACTTTTCTACACCTGTTTGTACCAGTCTCCACAAGAAGCACCATGGGAGGTAGTACTATCACCAGCCCTACGTTACACATGAGGCTGGGGAGCAAAGCAACCTAGTAACTTACCTGAGGTCACACAAAAGCACCTGCCTGTACCCAGGACTACATGCAGGAGCTCAGAGGGGGAAAGAAAGGATGCATTTGGGAAGATGATGAAAAATTCCTGGAAGAAAGAAGAGTCATCAAAAGGCCCCAATCGGGGTCTGGCGTGCAGATAGATCAGTCCGTGACTTGAGAAAGTGCCTTGCACACAGAATGAGGGCTTCAACGAGAGTATCCATCCGCAGAACCAAAGGAAAACGTCTTGAGCATTGGGACTGGAGAGAAGGCCGGCTGTCAGATGCACTGGCTGCTCGTGCAGAGGACTGGAGTTGCTTCCCAACACCATTGAGACAGCTACTTCCAATCCCTTTAAATTCCAATTCGATGGGATATGTACCTCTTCTGACCTCATGGCATAGACAACACAGGTTTGCATTCACTACCCCACTGCAGTGCACAATACACTTCCTATTCATATAAAATTAAAAACTAACCAAACCTAAAATATTTTTTAACTTTATGAGCATGAGGATCATGCTTGACTTCATGGCTTATACACACACACCACGTAACACCCACACACACCCACACACACACTACAAGTACAGAGCACAGGTTTTACAACTAATGAAGGAGAGTGAAGAGATGAATTCAAAAGATGGGAAAGGTGTCACGCTCCCAATGCTCAAAATGGAATTGGAAACATTAATATAGTAAAAATGTTCCCTCTATCCAAATTCATAAAAGATTCAATGAATCCAAAATCAAAAACCCCCATGAGCTTCTGGACAGACTGGAAAAATTCCTTAAATTCATTGTGGAAAAAAAAACAAAACAAAAAAAACCTGAATAGCTAAAGCACACCTGAGCAAAAACTGGGCAGGCGAAACAGATGGACAATTTAACCAGACTTCAACGCGATATTCCAGGGCTAACTATAAAGGACCAGCCTGGTACTGGAACCACAAAAAAAACGTTGACCAATGGAACAAAATTGAAGATGAAAATCCCAAACTGAGCTCATACAATTTCAAGCCACCTCATATTTGACAAAGGGGCCAAAAAACCTCCAAATGGAGGAAAGACGACATCTTCAGCAAATGTGTTGGCAAAACTGGATCACCATTTGTATAAAAACACACAAATTAAACCTCTGCATCTCACCCTGTGCAAAAGTCAACTCCAAGTGGAACAAAGGTCTCAATGTGAAACCCCAACCTATGAAGAACAGTTGGCAGCAAAACTCATAGGCATAGATGAAGACTTTTTAAATCAGACCGCAGCTGCACAGGAAATAAGGTCAACAGTTTGCAAATGGGACACCTCACCCAACTCAAAAGCTTCTGTACCACAAAAGAAACACTCATCCACTTGCTGGTGGGAATGTAAATCATTTATACAGCCACTATGGAAAGCAGTGTGGAGAACAGTTGGAAGACTTGGAATGAACTTGCCACCTGACCCCGCCATACAAGTCCTAGGATGTACCCTCAAGACTCACTGCACTGCACAGAGAGATACCATGCCACAAGCCTCTTCACAATATCAAGGATGTGGAAACAACCCAAATGCCCCTCAACTGATGGTGATAGACGAAAACATGTTGTGTCCACATTACACAAATGGAGTTTCTTAAAGCAATATAAAGACAGAATGACATCATTGAACTTTGCAGGTAAATGGAGATATTATACTAAAGCCATTTGCTAAAGGAAAGTAAACATCGTCCCAGAAAAAAAGGATGTATGGTTTCCCTCCATTTGTGGCTGCTAACACCAAAACCCCATGTTTGCAGGCCAACTAGCACCTTGTCATTTATATCTATGTTCTTTGTATTGCAACAAGCAAAACCGTGCTGTTATAATGTGAATTCTCTTAACAGGCTCTAGACTAGACCTTACACTTCTATCAGACATTGTATGATTTTTACCATATATGGGTGGACGATATGTATTCATATTCTCGTGAAAATACATTTTTAAAAATTAAGGGGAAAAAAAAAAATGATTGAACCTCGCCCCCAAAAAACAAAGGCTACGAAAGATGAAGTACATTGAAACTGGGGTGCGGGCGTAGGTAGGAGGAAGGAAAAAGGGGAATGTTCAAAGAACTGAAAAAAAAATGTATGTGAAATTACACAAAACATCAAATAAAAGTATTATATTAAAAAAGCTGAGCATGATTATGCATGCTTGACTTCTGGCTTGTGTACACCACCACACACACACACCACAACACACACACACAAATACAGAGCACAAATGTTTTACAACTAAGATCCAGAATACCAAGCACCACACAAAGCCATGCTCTGGGAGGTCAGGGTGCAGTGGAAGCAATGTGTGATTCGGTGTGAGGAGGCAAATTGGAAGACTGCAGCCGGAGAGAGACCTAAGGTGTGGTGTGGGCAACGCCTCATCTTAGCTGAGGGCTCTGAATTTTAGCCTACAAGTTATGAGGAGCTGCTGAAGGGTTTTTTTAAAGCAGTAAAACCAAGATCAGAGCTGCATTTTGAGGAGAGCAGGCTAACTGTAGCATGGAAAATGGATTAGAGAGAGTCAGAGGGGAGCCAGGAGATGGATTAGGAGGCTGCCAGAGTCCTCCAAGCCCACTTGAGCACATTTCCCTCTTGGGGACAGCTTTGTCCATGTAATTAAAGACAGCAGGGTAGAACTGGGACTTAAGTGCAGGATACACCAATCTTATGAGCGCAGAAGCTCACGGGCTCCCAAAAATGCCGAAGGCAAGTTTCAGTCCCTGATTTTCCATAAGATGTGAGAGCCGATGGCTGACTGCCTAGTGTGGGGAACCTGATTCACTCTCTTTAGAAAGCTTCAGACAGCAGAGAGCTGTCCTCGAATGGTTCCATCCCAGTGGGAAAGCATCCTGAGCAGTGGCCTCTCCACTTCTGATGCCCCACTCAGCTTTCAGGCGGAGGCTGTGGCACCACAGTGAGCCAGACAGCATAGCTGCTCCAGGGTGAGTCATCCCATTGGGATCTGGCTGTGCTCCCCAGGAGGCAGAGGAGCTGGGTGGAAGTGTGTGCTGGCCCTTCAGGGGACAAGCACTGACACCGTCAGGGGCTGCCAGCCATGACAGATGGTCTGACAGATGCCTTTGTCCACCCAGTGATGGACACGGGAAGAGGAGTCGCTGGGAAGACTCACTCACTTCCACAAGGCTGAGGGGCCAACAGACCTGAGTTGGAGACAAGCTTCCAAAGCTTGCTGACGAGGACATGGCGGAAAGGGCGGGGAAGCGGCACTGGGAGCTGAGATCGGCCGTTGAAACAACTGCTTGCTGGGCCCAGACTCCACATGGGAGTTCTGCTAAGACCTTTACACCACCATTATTGAGACTGCTAGAATACTTATGTCATTACTTCATTTAATCTACCCAATAGGGATCCACCCCAGCCAGTTTGTGGCTTATCTTTATTCACCCCATGGTTTACACATTTTCTAAGAAGTCTGAGAGGGAGAAAAAGGAAATAAAATAAAAAGTTTGAGAGGGAGGGAAACGGAAACAAAAGTAGATTATGAAAACCATTTCTGGCCTGCAAAACCTAAACAGGAGTTAAGGACATGGTTCAGTTAGTACAATGATTTTGCCTATTGTTCAAGAAGCTCTAGGTTCACCTGATATAATTTACAAAGGAGGCCAAAGAAAAAACGCCCACATAGCGGAAAGATAGAATCTTTCACAAATGGTGCTGGCAAAACTGGATCCACACCTGTAGACGACTAGATGAAACTACTAGCACTTTATACTTTCACTTTGACCAACAACAAAGTCCACTCCAAATGGATCATCCCAAAGAGTCCACTCCAATTTGACACCCTGAGAGACTCTGAAACTGTTAGAACAGAAAATATAGGCAGGAGTCATATAGATACAAGATGCAAGAAACGAGACCTGTTATAAACCAAATTATCAGTTGCTCAGAAATTTAAGTCAATAATCAACAAACGGGATGCTCATTAAAATAAAAGCCTTCTATGACAGCAAAGGAAACAATCAAGGAAAGTGAAGAGGATGGAACAAACTCCGCACAGCAGTGGGAGAGAATGAGGAAAAATCTTGCAGACCTACGCAACATCGGAGCTGAGGTCACTATCGGCAGAAACATTACAACAGAACTCAAATAAAACAAGAATTCAAGGAAAATCTCAAATTGAAACTCCCTCAATTTAAACGATGGGCTATGGAAATCTGAAAAAGAAGAAAGAAACATTGTGTTAAGAAGCAACTTTATAAGTTTCTACATCTTAAGTAATTGCCGCGAAATGCCCCAAATTTAAAAACCACTTTAAGATTTCATCTAGCTGTCAGTCAGACTGGCCTCAGGCAAAGGAAACAAAGAGGGAAGGATCACCTGTGCGAAGGATCTCACAGTCGCTGCTGGTGGGATTGCTACAGCAACTGGGTGCAAGCCACTATGAAAGGCCGTGGTGGAGAACTCTTTTTAACAATCAATTTAAACTATAAACTGAAGATTACCCATTTAATTCTGTGAATATATGCATACCTAGTCATATGCCAAAGGGGCTCATCCTCCTGTAGGAGATGCTTGGAACAGAAATACATGTTTGTTGCTGCTCTCTTGTCCTGGAAACTAAGAAATGGAAACAACTAAATGTCCACGCACAATGAGAGAGCATTATGGAGAATGAAAATGCGGTACATTTATACAATGAGGTCTACTAAGCCGGTAAGAAAGACAAAAACACATGAAATTTGCAGGGCATAGATATAGTCCTCACTCATCAAAAACCTCTCTTTGCAACAGTGGAGAATACTAACATACTCACACAATGAAAGATAAAGAATTCATAGCCAGGTTGTGGTGGCGCCAGCCTGTATCACTAGGTCTGGGAGGCAGAAGGCAGGCGGATTCTTGTGCAGTTCAGGCCACGCCTGTCTACAGAAGTGAGTTCAGGACCAGCTGGGGCCACAGGGAGAACCTTGTTCAGAAAAAGACCAAAAAAAAAAAAAAAGAAAAAGAAGTAAAGAAGTATCATGCTTTGTGATGCCCAACAACCCTAAGTGACACATCTGCAAGGAACCTCTATACAACTCGACGCTCACAGCCTAGTGATGAAACAAGCTCGTATAGAGTGAGAAACACCAAGCATCTCTCAATTGCTCAATAGGAAGGCTTCCTCATGAACAACAAGAGTTCCTGAACAAGACAGCCACCCAACTGTCCAAGTTTTACAGAATAAGTGACTACAGAGTATGTGTCCCTCGATAGGATTTTCTGTCTATTAAACCTCACCCACCCAGCATGCTCGGGGGGACCAATGGCGAGGATGATATCTTCTAGGATCTTGTTTAAAGACACGCGAAGCATGGACGATGCCCCAAGCGTGGGCTTATGATCATATAGAGCAGCCCCGTCCCAGCTCAGGGACACCATGCCTCATTATGAACTGACACCGCTACACACATAGAGCCGTCAGACCTAGTCAGAGCAACCTCTCAGCACAGACACTGGGGCAAATGGGCAGGAAGCCCGCCTTATCTGCGTGCTCTACGACCATGCAGGACTGATCGACTGTTTGGATGATCGGAAAAGTTGCACTCTTTAAAGTGGTGCATAGCGAGGCATCCAAAGGTATCCACACGTGGACTTGTAGGCTCACCCTCCGCGCCTTCTCCTCTGGGTACACACACTTAACTTGGTCCGCCTTCACCTATCTTCCTCGAATGCCTTTGGCCCCTCCTGTTGGGCCGGTACCGGTGGCGTGCAGATACAGGAGAGGGGCCTCCATATGATTCGATTGTCGTGTAGCCCTGCACCCCACAGTTCATTAGAACCTCTACCTTGAAAACCAGCGGGCCCTTGGGACTGCTCCTCGCATGAGAACTGGGCGAGAGGCGGCCATACGCATCCCTTAGTACTCACGGCGGGCGCTCAGAATGTTCATACCGATCGCATCTGCCGCTTCTACCGTGTGTTCCCGGTCCGCCTCGTAGTCCCTGATGGCCCTTTGTACCATCCAGCCCGCCTGCCACAAAAGCCGGGCTTGGCTGGGGAGACATGGCGCTAGCTTAGTTACGAGCACGACTTGCTCTTCCAGAGGACCCGGCTCTCGCTCCCCAGCACCCAATGGCGGCTGAGAACCATCCTTTGCAACTACCAGTTCCAGGGGAATACCGACACTCACCCCCTTCGACCGCCCACAGCACTGCAGCGCACTATACAGGTGCACAAACCTATGTGTGACAGTACATTCATACATCAAGTATAATATATAAATAATTTTAAAACATTTTTTTTTTTTTTTTTTTTTTTTTTTTTAATTGGAAAACATTTATATCTGAAAATTATGCCAACTCTTACTAGCAGTAGAATATTGAACTCAATAGAAAGGGCCAGGGATAGTATGTGCAAGCAGTGTGCCTGTGTGCATGTGTGTACATGTGTGAACAAGTGTATGTGTGATCCAATTTTTCTTCTGCTCTAATGCCAGAAGAGTCTTTAACCTATCGGAACTGCTCAAATAAATTTGTCTTCCACGTGAATGAATAAATGAGATGAGTGACATGACCCAATGAGTTAGATGAATATAAGAATTTTCATTGATCACCCAGTGCAAGTAGATACTAGTTCTCACATATCCTTTAGTGATAAGGAAACTGGGGCTCACACTGACCAAATGACTTGCCAGAGTCTCAGTGCTAGCAAGAACCTAAGCTGCAATTCAAACCAGGCAATTTAAAACTCAAAACTTGGGCTTTTCAACCATAACAAAAGAGCTTGGTACCCTAAATTGAGAAGCTAGTGTCAGATATCCTAGTATCCTGGCCCTGTGTTAGGTAAACCTTCTGTTATTTTGATAAAATAACTAGGATTAGATAGATAGATAGATAGAGGATAGAGGAAGATAGATCGATAGATAAATAATAGATAGATAGATAGATAGATAGATAGATTAATAGATAGATTATATCTTTGTGGCTCACATGTTTAAGAGCTTCAGCCCATGGTCTGTCATTTGGCCCCATCACTGTGGGTATAGCAACATAGACCACTGTGGTGGAAAGGGCCCAGCAGAGTAGAGGCTAACCTCATGGTGGGTCCATGGTCAAAGTGGAAATATGAAGGGGTCCCGCCTTTCAAGGGCACAGCCTTTGCGCTAATTTGTGTCTGCTGCTTCTTCCAGCTAGGCCCTACCCACCCCAGTTTCCACCATGTCCCAGAACCCTATTCAGCTATGAATCAATGGATGGATCCCCATGATCCAACCACCTCTGCACACCTGAGACCTCGAGGGGCATTCCAGACCTGAACTATGATGCTCTCCAACTGCCCAGTGTTTGAGAATCACCTGGGGTACTTGATAAAATTCATGTTCCAGGCCTGTTCATGTTGGAGATCGAGTCCAGATACCACCAAAGGTTAAGCCCCCAGAAGTGTGGAAAAAGAAAAGGAAACAAAATGGGGTTGTTACCAGGGATTAAAAAAAACTTGGGGGAGAAGAGGGAAAGGGCCAGATTTGAAACATGGCAAACAGTGTAGAGCAGCTGCTGAAACCACGTAGGATCTTTGGATCTTACCAGCTCAGCCTGGAGTGAATGTATGTCAAGACAAAAACTGACCACGAGCTTTGATGCAGATTCCTTGCCTATGACCATCATTTCAATATGGTACTAAGAGGTATGGAAGGCTGGGACTACTATAGAAACTGAAGAAGAGAATCCAGGACAATATGGTAACGTAGACGCAAGTATCGATCCAGTGTGTTTGTCACGAGAGGCGGCTGTACTTGGTGGTCTCTGTGTAGAGTTGGCTGCATCACAATTTATCCTGTGTAGGAAAATACAGAGGATTTGACAACTGTGTGTTACAATGTGTATAAATTAACTTGGAAGGGAAAATGCTTGAGTAGAACTTGATACTAAAAATTAATAGGGCTTGCCAGCGGATGGCCTAGCGGTTAAAAGCACGACTGCTCTTGCATAGAGGACCTGGGTTCATCCCTAGCACAGCCACGTTGCGCCGGCTGAGAAACGTATCTGTTAACCGTTCTTCTTACTGTTCCAGGAGAATTTCCAGTTCCAGGGGGAATCTGAACACCCTCTTCTGACCTCCCACCACATTGCAACGACAGCATGCACAAACCTACATGCAGACAGTACATTCCTACACATGACAAACAATAAATAAAATTTTTTTAACAATTATAAAAAAAGAAATTAACTGGGAGGCTGGAGAGATGGCTCGTGGTTACGAGCATTGTCTGACGGCTGCTTACCAGAGGACTCATCGGTGCAACTCCCTAGTACCCACATTGGTGGCTATTACAAACCTATTTTTGATCGGAAAGTCCACTTGCAGGGGACTCCAACTGCTGTTCTATTCGCCTCAAGGAGGATAGACCCCAACACAGTACCAAGCTACACCACATGTACATGCAGGTAAATATATTCATACAACACGAATATAACAACTAATTAATAAACTATTCTTAAAAAGAAAATTCACTGAGGGCTCTCTCACCTTGAAATGAGGTGATTTGCAAGGAACTTACAACTTCTTAAGCTAATGATATTTTTACTTTTATCCAGCCCTGCAATAAACATGATTATGAAATGCTCTTTTTTTATCTGAATGTATGTGTGTGTGCAATCATCGCCATGGGCATTTTTATATGGGTTTGGTGTGATCTGAAACTTAGTTTTCTTATCCACTGAGCCATTTTTCTAACGGGGTTCTATCTCAGGAGCTGGTTTGCTCCAATGTTCTTGAAGTCATTTCTACTTTTCTTTTTTTTTTAACCTGTGTCACCTGGGAATCATTCTTCTTAAATTACGTTTGTTTTCCCTTAAAAAAAAAAAAAAAAACTTTTACGATCGACACTAAGAAAATAAAGGATAAGATATGGTCATTCCTCTGTAGTTCAATCAGGGCATCAGTTCTCGGACCTAAAAACCACAAATGTGGCAAATTGCTCTTAGATCTAAAGATAATCCAGAGATATCGCATGTGGATTGCAGGAGAGGACTTCGGGTCCAGGTCTCGGGATGGGGACACCATGCAGGGAGTGACGGTAGGGCTCATGGCTATAGGTAAGCAGATGGATGTGTAGATCTGGTAGCAGGACAGGTAGTTGGTCGTCATGTTCGCAGGGGGAGGATCAAGACACAGTGTGGCCGGGCCTGAATCTTCCCAGGGCTAATCTGGATCCTATTTCTGGGTCTCAGTTGGGAGGCAGATACATTGATTTATAACTTCTGTCTTGCTGATCGTGCTCTCTCTTTTCCATGGATTGTCTCTAGGCTCATGAGCCCTCTTCCACACACAAACTAGATTTCCATACCGAGTGAACTTGTTTATCTTCGTCATGTATGTGCATTTTAATACATTTTTGCTTTAAGACACTCTTCGTATATGGAGATGTTTGACCTCCAGAATGTGACGAGGTATCCGGGTATGCTCCCATCTACCTGCCCTCCCCCTCTCTGTATGGGATTATTCATGATATTTTTTCTTAAAATAAATATATTTTTCATTCAGAAACTACACAGACGATGGTCAAAGTAACTATATGCCCACTTACAATTTTCATGTTTTTAAAAGCGCAACACATGCAGATGTACTTTAAAATGTTCATGTTGTAATTGCATTAATGCATTTGCTACATTGAATCATAGTTTCTTAATATGAACTATATTTTTATGATTTTTTTATTTTTAATGCCACCCGTTGATACCCAGCTAGCATGTAAATATTTCATTTTTGACAATTGACTGTAAATTATTTATTTACAAATGTTGTTCAATCCAAGTATGGGAGAAGCCCCATCCAATAAGCCGCTTTGTTTGAGCAATTTAACTCTATCCTGAAGTCACTCTTCATACAATTTGTCTTTCTTGTTCGGTGGTTAGGCATCATGGCATACCTGGTTAGGGAGGATTCCCTGGAATGGCTCTAGGTCGCAGACTCTCATCAGAAATGCCCCTTGTATTAACATGGAAACATAACTGGCCATAATGGAGGACCGCGCGCTCGGTAAGGCTTTGGAGACAAATTGCTTTGAGCGAAAACGGGAGTCAGAGAAAGAGGACCTGTTTCTTGAGGGGAACATAGTCACAGTGCATACAGAGATCCAGACTGTACCAGAACAAAATAAGGCACATGGACAACAAAGCTTCCAAAGTTTAGATTCAGGAAAAGGAGTTCCATGAGGTGCAGAACTTTGCTCAATGAGGGCCTTAGTGGGGGAAGAACAATCATGAGCCACACGCCAGCCAAAAATAACCGTTTATTGTTCTCTCTTAGGTTATTTGATCTCATCTCCTAAACCTTTATTGAACAGCATATGTTTTTTAAGTATTCAGTCAACATAATCATAATCATTATGGTTAAGACTCTATTAGAGGGGCTGGAGAGATAACCCAACGGTTAAGAGCCCACCGAACCCGCTCTTGAAGAGGACTCGGTGTTCGATCCCCAGCACCCACTATGGCGGCCTAAGAACCATCTGTAACTCCAAATTCCAAGGAAGAACTCCAGTCCAGGGGAATCCGAACCTCTTCGACCTCCCGCGGCATTGCGCGACACACGGCGTGGGTGCCACAGACCTGCATGCAGACCAGTACCCTCATGAACACCATACATAGAATAATATCAAATTATTGTAAAAAAAAAAGAATCTATTAGACAGCTAAGATGAAGAGAGCAAAGGGAAGCTGGAAAAAACAGAGGCAGACTGTCCTGAGCTGGGTCGGCTCTCGTCTCGGGCGCCTGCACCCAGGCCAATAAGTCCGGGTGTATTTTTGCGATCCGGGGTCCGGGACCTGTTATGACAATTGGAGCCTCCGAGAACTGCTGTAGACTAGGTAAGAATCTGTAGGTGCATTTAGCAGTGGACTTTGTGGGTGATGGGAAAATTGGATTTATGGTCAGGTTCGGCAGAGGGCCAGGCGGCTAGGCGGCGGGCTAGGGTATCGTGTGTCCAGCCAGGCTGTCGCCCTTTCCCCCTCACTGCTGGAAGGGGTCCTGAGCTCGGGTCTGGCTCGCTCATGTTGCCTGTCCTGACCCAGGTGCGGATGGTGTGGGCTAAGCCAGGGCGCATACTCCCCCCCCCCCCCAACAATTGGATTTGAGGCACAGAGATTATCCAGTGGATTGGATTAGGGGACCTCTGCAGAAGCAGGAAAGGAAGAGGCGTGACTTAGATCTTACGCAATATCCCAATCTTTAACAAAAGTGAACGCCTGACTAAACCCTGATACAATTCAACACTCATAAAGAAGGGGGGGGAGAGGAAGAAAAATAAAAGAGTGTAAGAAAGGAGGAAAAGCAAACAAAAAAGTTTTCACACCTTTCAACACACTGAAAAAGCATTTGTGATTTGAATCACAAAAACGGAAAAGAAATCCAATGCAGGGACACGAATGGATACAAAAGTGCAGGACAATTCCACACCAAAGTCTACCAACCGTAGGAGATAGCGTACAATGGGATGCGTCTGGGTGTTGACCTACAGAAACAGACTTTAGAGGAATAATTGTCGACTTACTGTCAGATTGTAAATATATTGATACAGTAAAAAGAATTTCAGAGAACTAAGGAGCTAGGGATTGACAAAACTCCATGATAAAAAGAAACTAGATGGAGAAAAACAACAACACTAATGGACTCTAGTAAGAAACAGCTGAACAAGGAAGCCGATCCAGATCGATCTAATACAGGAGCTAAAGAAAAGATGAGAAACTCAAAAAAGAATTGATATATTAAAGAAATCACAGATGATGCAAATGAAAAAGGACATCAAACTCCATCCAATCAAGAAGAAGGAAAGGAGAAAAGCCTTAGTAAATAGAATGGAGGAAGCTGAGCAAAGAATATCAGATTGGAAGATAACACAGAAAGCAACTAAAAACTCAAATGAACGATTATGAAAGAATTTTAAATACTCACACAAAAGTGGCATCCACACACACAGGAACTATGGACACTATGAAAAGATTCAAACCCTCCGCATCATAGGAATAGAGGAAGGGGAAGAATCTCAAGAGAATAGTATTGAGCATATCTTCAACACATAATCGATGAAAAATTTCCCCAAACTAAAAATAGACAAACCCCTCTTCCCCAAACTAAACATAGACAAACCCATTCAAATACAAGAAGCACATCGAACTCCAATCGACAAGATCAGAAAAGAACTCCCCGCCATATCATAGTCACGTGGCTAGATGGCCCAAAACAAAGATAAAATTCTGAAGCCATGAGAGAAAAACAAGTCAATACAAAGGGAAACCCATCAGCATCACAACTGACTTCTCGCCACCAACCATGAACGCAAGAAGAACGTGGAGCAACGCATTTCCAGTGTTAAAGACTATGGAGCCCAACACAGAATACTTTACCCAGCGAAAATTTCGATTAAGTTGAAGGAGAGAGAAAAAATCTTCCATGGCATAAGCAGATGATAGAATACATGTCAAGAAAACCAACTCTCCAGAAAATATTTGAAGAAATTCAAAGGGCAGACTAGAAGAGCAACTATCCTTAATCACCTAGGGAAAGAAACTAATAAAAACATAATTCATAGGAGTTGAAGCAGAGACTAAAAGTACAACTGGATAATAAGGTGAAAGGAACGCAACATCCATCTTTCACTTATAACCTTAAATATTTTTTTTAATTGGGCTGCTGAACTCTCCAATCAAAAGGCATATCGACTGGGAGAATGGATTAGGAAACAAAATCCATTATATGCTGTCTACAGAAAGCAACCCATCTCAATTTCCAAGGACAGGCACCAACTAAAAAGTGAAGGGATGGAAGAAAGATTCCAAGCAAATGGTAACAAAAAGAGAGCAGGTGTTTCTATCTGTATCAGATTATACATAGGTACTTCAGCAACAAAGAAATCAAAAGAGACAAAGCGGGCCACTACATCTTTTTTAAAGGAACAATTAACGATGAAGACCTCACAAAGAATTAATATGCACCAAACGCCAGTGCACCCAACTTTATAAAGGACACTCTTCAGGAACTTCAAGTCTCAACAATTTAC
Organism: Rhizomys pruinosus; assembly: GCA_009823505.1. Lineage (NCBI taxonomy): Eukaryota > Metazoa > Chordata > Mammalia > Rodentia > Spalacidae > Rhizomys > Rhizomys pruinosus. Next base: position 450,128 of record VZQC01008130.1, read on the forward strand.
CCAGCCCAGTAATAGTGGTGGACTTTAATACCCCACTAATTCCTTCGACAGAATTCAACAGGACAAAGGATAAACAAAATGCGACATCTGAAGTTAATGATACAATACACCAACTGGATCTCACAGACATCAATCAAATATTCCACCCAAACCCCAGAGGGAATACACTTCTACTCAGCACCCCATGGAAACATTCTCCAAAATAGAAAAAAAAAAAAAAAAAAAAAAAAAAAACTCAACAAAATACAAAAAGATTGAACTTAATTCATGCATTCTATCAGACCACGTGCCAATTAAAGCTCAATATCAACACGGATCAGCCCTACACCATACAAGAACACATGGAGACTAAACAACACTCTACTTGACTAATGCTAGTCAGGGAAAGAAAAAGAATAAACGAAAGAAAATAAAAAACATTCCTGGAAATGATCACAATGATAATACAACACCGCAAAACCTATGGGACACTTTTTACAGCAGTCATAAGAGGGACGTTTATAGCTCTACGTGCCACCATTAAAAAAACAGAAAGAGCAAAGGAATGATCTAACACAGCAGCTTAAAGTACTTGAGCGACAACAACAAATGACCCTAAACGCACAGCAGACAAGAGAAATAACAAAAATCCGAGCAGCGATCAATGAAATAGAAACAAGAAAGAACAACCCATACAAAAAAACCCAATGAATCCAAACGTTGGTTTCTTTGAGAGAATAAATACGATAGACCGACTCTTAGCCCAGTTAACTAAAAGAAAAAGGAACACTCCAAATCAATCGAATCTGTGCGTGAAGGGGAATATCACAAACAGACATTGAAAGATCCAGAAAACCATAAGGGATTACTTCAAAACCTATACCTAAATTTGAAAAACCTAGATGAACTGGATGATTCTCTGAACTCCTGGGCATCACCAAAGCTGTACCAAGAAGAGATTGCCAGCTTAAACAGCCCAATAAAATATGAAGAAATTGAAGATGTAATAAGCAGCCCTCCCAACCAAAAATGCCCAGGCCCAGATTGTTTCCCAGCCATAATTCTATCACATATTTCAAAAGACCTACAACCATTACTACTCAAGCTGTTCAGAAAGATACAATTGCCGGGAGTTCTCCCAGATTCCTTCTCTGAAGCCAGGATCACACTAAAATACCAAAAACCAGGCAAAGATGCAACCAAAAAGGAGAACTATAGACCCATCTCCCTAATGAACCAGATTGCCAAAAATTCTCAACAGGATACTGGCTAATCGCATACAGACACACATCAAGAAGATCATTCCATCTGACCAAGTTGGATTCCTACAAGAGATGCAAGGGATGGTTCAGTATACGAAAATCAATAAAGATCAATCAAGCATATAAATGGACTGAAGACACAAACCACACCATCATCTCAAATTGATGCAGAGAGACAGCCTTGACAAAATTCACCATCCCTACATGTTTAAAGTCCTAGCTGGAATTGGATTCGCGGGATCATTCCTTAATGTAATCAAGCAATATACGGGACAACCCACAGCCAATATCATCCTAAATGGGAAATGACAGCGGCATTCCTTTTAAGGGTAGGAACTCGCCAAGGGTGCCCCTGTCACCACTCCCTTCAATATAGTGCTTTAAACCCTTGCTAGGGCAAATAAGCAAGAACGGAAATTAAAGGAGTTCTAATCGGGAAAAGAGGACGTCAAACTATCCCTTTTTGATTGATGATATGATTGTATACTTCAGGGAGTAAGGAACTCAACAAGTTTAAACTAGAACATTATAAGCACTTCCGTAAGGTGGCACAAGGATACAAATAAAATCTAGAAAAAAAATCAGTTAGCCTTTCTACAACTAAAAATAAGCATCTGAAGAAGGACTACAAGGAGGAGACCTTCCTTCCTTTCCTCTTCTGAGAGTTCTCCTAATCCAATCCACTGGATACTCTCTGTTCCTCAAATCCAATTGTTGGGGGGGGGGGGGAGATATGCCTGGCTTAGCCCACACCCCGGCACCTGAGTCAGGCAGGCACCTGAGCGAGCCAGACCCAAGCTCAGGACCGCTTCTGGCTGCACGGGGGAAGGGCGACCAGCCTGGCTGAGGACACGAACCTAGCCCCCGCCAGCCACCTGGCCCTCTGCCACCGACCAGAAATCAATTGTCCAGCACCACAAAAGTCACTCTGCCCTAAGCTTTTACCTGTCTAGAGCCGTGTCGGATGGCTCCAAGTGTTCCTAACAGGTCCGGACCCGGAGTCCAAATACACGACCTTACTATGGCTGAGTCAGGCGCCCGAGCGAGCCAGACCCAAGCTCAGGACAGTCTGCTCTTTCTTTTCCAGCTTCCCTTTGCTCTCTTCATCTTAGCTGTCTAATAGATTCTTTTTTTTTTAAATAATTTTATTTATTTATGTATGTGTATGAGTGTACTGTCTGCATGCAGGTCTGTGCACCCACCCGTGTCGCGCAATGCCGCGGAGGTCAGAAGAGGGTGTCGGATTCCCCTGGAACTGGAGTTCTCCTGGAATTGGAGTTACAGATGGTTCTTAGCCGCCATGTGGGTGCTGGGGATCGAACCCGGGTCCTCTGCAAGAGCGGTCGGTGCTCTTAACCGCTAGGCTATCTCTCCAGCCCCTCTAATAGAGTCTTAACCATAATGATTATGATTATGTTGACTGAATACTTAAAAAAATATCTGTTCATGGTTTAGGCATCAAATAACCTAAGAGAGAACAATAAACGGTTATTTTTGGCTGGCGTGTGGCTCATGATTGTTCTTCCCCCACTAAGGCCCTCATTGAGCAAAGTTCTGCACCTCATGGAACTCCTTTTCCTGAATCTAAACTTTGGAAGCTTTGTTGTCCATGTGCCTTATTTTGTTCTGGTACAGTCTGGATCTCTGTATGCACTGTGACTATGTTCCCCTCAAGAAACAGGTCCTCTTTCTCTGACTCCCTTTCTCTCAATCAATTTTTCTCCAAAGCCTTACCGCCCTTCCTCCTTATGGCCAGTAGTTTTCCAAATATAGCAAGGGGCCATATTCAGTCCTAGATGCCATTCCAGGGACTCTCCCTAACCAGGTATGTATGATGCACTAACCAACGACAGAAGAAATTTAAAGAGGTGAGGGAGAGTTAAATTGCTCACCCAAAACTCTTATTGTGGGCTCTCCATATCTGTGGATGGAAAACATTTGAAAAATAATTACATTGTAAAAAATATAATAATTACATTGTATCAAACGTGTGGATTTAAAAAAATCATAAAAATATAGTTGAACTATGATTTGTAGAGCATTTGCATTACAATGAACATTTTAAGTAATCTGCAGTGCTTTAAAAACATGAAAAGATGGGCATAAGTTACATTTGAATGCTGTGTGTTTTGAAGAGAAATATTTTATTTTTTGTCATTTTCATACAATATAGTTGGATGGCATTTAGATCCCCTTTCCTCTTCACTTCTCCATATAGAAATAGTTCTTAAAGCAAAAATGTATTAAAATGCACATACATGCAGAAGATAAAAATTTCACTCTGTTGTCTAGTTGTGTGGAAAGGGCTCTGAGCCTGATAACTCATGGACAAGAGAGAGATCAGCAAGACAGATTATAAATACAATGTATCTGCCCTCCCACCTGAGACCTCCAGATTAGCCTGGGAAGTCAGGCCCGGCCCACTGTGTCTTGATCCCCCTGCACTGACGACCAGCTACACTGTCCTGCTCCAGAGCTCACATCCATCTGCTTACTTAGCCAGACCCTCCCTGCATGGTCCCCATCCCTGACCTGGACCTAAGTCCTCTCCTGTCATCCCACATGCAATCTCTGGATTATCTTTAGAGCTAAGGCATTTGCACATTTGTGGTTTTGGTCCTAGAACTGAGCCCTGTGAATACAGAGGGATGACTATAATCTCTCCTTTTTCTTGACTCTTAAAAGTTTTTTTTTTTTTAAGGGAAACAAACTTAATTTAAGAAGAAAATTATTCCCAGGTGACACCAGGTTAAAAAAAAAAAGAAAATTAGAAACTGACTTCAAGAACATTGGAGCAAACCAGCTCCTGAGATAGAACCCCTTTAGAAAATGGCTCAGTGGATAAAGAAGACCTAAGTTCAGATCCCCAGAACCCATATAAATGCCTGGCGTGTGCACACACACATACATTCAGATAAAAAAAGAGCATTTCATAATCATGTTTATTGCAGGGCTGGATAAAAGTAAAAATATCATTAGCTTAAGAAGTTGTAAGTTCCTTGCAAATCACCTCATTTCAAGGTGAGAGAGCCCTCAGTTAATTTCTTTTTAAAATAGTTTATTATTTTTATTTTATGTGTATGAATATATTACCTGCATGTATGTAAGTGTACTTGTGTTGTGTAATACCCATGGAGATCAGAAGAAAGCATTGGATCCCCTGCAATTGGACTTACAGATACATGGTTGTTAGCCACCATGTGGGTACTGGGAATTGAACCTGAGTCCTCTGTAAGAGCAGTCAGTGCTCTTAACCACTGAGCCATCTCTCCAGCCTCCTCAGTTAATTTCTTTTTTTTAATAATTTTTAAAAAAATTTTATTTATTTTTGTATGTGTAGGAATGTACTGTCTGCATGTAGGTTTGTGCATCTGTGTCGTGCAATGCTGTGGAGGTCAGAAGAGGGTTTCAGATTCCCCTGGAACTGGAATTCTCCTGGAACTGGAGTTACAGACGGTTCTCAGCCGCCATGTGGGTGCTGGGGATAGAACCCGGGTCCTCTGCAAGAGCAGTCAGTGCTTTTAACCGCTAGGCCATCTCTCTCGCCCAGTTAATTTCTTATTATCAAGTTCTACTCAAGCTTTTCCCTTCCAAGGTTTTACACATTGTAAGAGACAGTTGTACAAAGTCTCTTATTTTCTACACAGGATAAATTGTTTCAGCCAACTCTCAACAGAGACCACCAGTACAGCACCCTCTCTACAAACAGCACTGGAACATACTGTCTTGTTGACATATATCTCTGTATTTCTCTTCTTCAGTTTCTATAGTAGTCCCAGCCTTCCATACCTCTTAGTACCATATTGAAATGATGGTCATAGGCAAGGAATCTGCATCAAAGCTCGTGGTCAGTTTTTGTCTTGACATACATTCACTCCAGGCTGAGCTGGTAAGATCCAAAGATCCTACGTGGTTTCAGCAGCTGCTCTACACTGTTTGCCATGTTTCAAATCTGGCCCTTTCCCTCTTCTCCCCCAAGTTTTTTTTAATCCCTGGTAACAACCCCATTTTGTTTCCTTTTCTTTTTCAGACTTCTGGGGCTTACCTTGTTTTCTGGACTCTGAATCTCAAATGAACAGGGCCTGGGAACATGAATTTTATCAAGTACCCCAGGTGATTCTCAAACACTGGGCAGTTGGAGAGCATCATAGTTCAGGTCTGGAATGCCCCTCGAGGTCTCAGGTGTGCAGAGGTGGTTGGATCATGGGGATCCATCCATTGATTCATAGCTGAATAGGGTTCTGGGACATGGTGGAAACTGGGGTGGGTAGGGCCTAGCTGGAAGAAGCAGGTCACTAGGGGCGTGCCCTTGAAAGGCATGGACCCCTTCTTTTCCACTTTGCCACCTGGCCACCATGAGGTTAGCCTCTACTCTGCTGGGCCCTTTCCACCACAGTGGTCTATGTTGCTATACCCACAGTGATGGGGCCAAATGACAGACCATGGGCTGAAGCTCTTAAACTGTGAGCCAAAGTAAATCTATCTATCTATCTATCTATCTATCTATCTATCTATCTATTATCTATCTATCATCTATCTATCTATCTATCCATCTATCTATCTATCTATCTATCCTAGGTATTTTTATCACAATAACAGAAGGTTGACTAACACAGGGCCAGGATACTAGGATATCTGACACTAGCTTCTCAATTTAGGGTACCAAGCTCTTTTGTTATGGTTGAAAAGCCCAAGTTTTGAGTTTTAAATTGCCTGGTTTGAATTGCAGCTTAGGTTCTTGCTAGCACTGAGACTCTGGCAAGTCATTTGGTCAGTGTGAGCCCCAGTTTCCTTATCATAAATGATATGTGACGATAGTATCTACTTCACTGGGTGATCATGAAAATTCATTTATTCATTAACTCATGGGTCATTCACTCATTCATTTATTCATTCACTGGAGACAAATTTATTGAGCATTTCTATATGTTAAAGACTCTTCTGGGCATTGAGGAAGAAAAATGTGGAATACACACATGTACACACATGTACACACATGCACACAGGCACACATGCATGTGCACATACATATCCCTGGCCTTCTTTGAGTTCATATTCTACTGCAAGAGTTGGCATATTTTTTCAGATAATAAATGTTTTATTCTCTTTATCTGTATTTAAAAATTATTATTTTTTAAATTATTTATTTATATGTGTATGAATGTACTGTCTGCATGCAGGTTTGTGCACCTGTGTCCTGCAGTGCTGTGGAGGTCAGAAGAGGGCGTCGGATTCCCCTGGAACTGGAGTTAAGGATGGTTCTCAGCCGCCATGTGGGTGCTGGGGATCGAAGCCGGGTCCTCTGGAAGAGCAGTCAGTGCTCTTAACTGCTAGGCCATGTCTCCCAGCCTCCTTCTTTTTTCTTTTTGACAAACCCTCATGTACTCTAGGCTGACCTTTAACACACTGTAGCTGCAGATGACCTTGAACTTCTGATCTGCCTCCTGAGTACTGGGATTACAGGTATGGGCCACCTGCCCAGTTTATGCTGAGGATCAGTCCAGGGCCTCTTTTTTCAATGTATATTTTTATTGAATTTTTGTGCATTTCATACACTACATCTTAATCATATTTAGGCCCTCTCCTGTATCTGCACTCCTGTAGCCTGCCCACAGGATTTCATGCATTCTGTTATATATGTTAAGGCTTACCAAGTTAAGTTTGTGTACCCAGATAGATGTCTCTTAGTGTGAGCTCATCCACTGGAACCTGTTGAGCCTAGCTAGCACCAACTTTAAAGATCAACTTTTCCTCATCCAACAGTGATCAGCTGCCAGTCGTTCCTCAGCTAAGGCTGGGGCTTCCTGCCCATTTCCCCAGTTCTGTGCTGAGATGTTGTCTGACTGGGTCTGGATGGGTCTTGTGTGTGCTGTCAGTTCATATGAGCAAGTTCCCTGAGGCTGGGACTGTTTGCTTATGATCATGCACCACGCTTGGCTCTTACAATCTTTCTGTCCCCTCTTCTGCCATGGTCCCTGAGCCCCGGGTGGGTGAGGTTTAATACAGAAATCCTATCGAGGGACACATACTCTGTAGTCTTTTATTCTGTAGACTTTGGCCAGTGGTGGCTATCTGTGTTCATTACCCTCTTTTGCATGAGGAAGCTTCACTATTGAGCATTGAGAGATGCATTGGTGTTCTCTCTATACTTTGTTCCACTATGTTCTGTGAGCCTTGTTGTATAGAGGTTCCTTGCAGATGTGTCACTTAGGGTTGTTGGGCATCACACAGATACTTCTTTTCTTTTTTTTTTTTTTGGTCTTTTTTGAGACAGGGTCTCCCTGTGGCCCCAGCTGTCCTGGAACTCACTCTGTAGACCAGGCTGGCCGTGAACTCACAAAGATCCGCCTGCTTCTGCCTCCCGAGTGCTAGGATTAAAGGCGTGCGCCACCACACCTGGCTATAGATGCTTATTTTCATTGTGGGAGTATGTAATAGTCTCCATCTGTTGCAAAGAGAGGCTTCTTTGATGAGTGAGGACTTATATATTGCCTGCAAATTTCATGGTTTTGTCTTTCTTTACTGCTTAGTAGAACTCCATTGTATAAATGTACCGCATTTTCATTATCCATTCCTCAGTTGGGGGACATTTAGGTTGTTTCCATTTCTTAGTTACATGACAAGAGCAGCAACAAACATGAATGTCCAAGTATCTCTACAGTAGGATGAGCCCTTTGGGCATATGACTAGGAGAGGCATAACCAGATTATATGGTAGATTCATTTTTAGTTTTTTAAAAAGAGTTCTCCACACTGCTTTCCATAGTGGTTGCACCAGTTGCGAGCATTCCCACCAGCAGCGAGTGAGATCCTTCCACAGGATCCTTGCCACCTTTGTTCTTTTGTCCTTAGCCAGTCTGACTGGGGTAAGATGAAATCTTAAAAGTGGTTTTAATTTGCATTTCCCTAATTACTAAGGATGTAGAACACTTATAAAGGTGCTTCTTAACCAATTTTATTTCTTCTTTTCAGATCCATAGCCCATCTTTTAATTGAGTCATTTGTTTTCTTGATTCTTTGTTTTTTTGAGTTCTTTGTATGTTCTGGATATTGATCCTCAGTCAGATGTGTAGCTGGTGAAGATTTTCTCCCACTCTGTGAGTTTCCTCTTCACTTCCTTGATTGTTTCCTTTGCTGTATAGAAGCTTTTTAGTTTGATGAGGCCCCGTTTGTTGATTATTGACTTAAATTTCTGAGCAACTGATAATTTGGTTTATACAGTCTTTTCTTGCATCTGTATCTTATAGGTTACTGCCTATATTTTCTGTTCTAACAGTTTCAGAGTCTCAGGTTTCACATTGAGGACTTTGATCCATTTGGAGTTGACTTTTGTGCAAGGTGAAAGATAACAGTGTAGTTTCATTCTTCTACAGGTGGTGATCCAGTTTTGCCAGCACCATTTGTTGAAGATGTTCTTTCCTCTAGTGGGCGTTCTTGGCTCCTTTGTAAATTATATCAGGTGAACCTAGAGCTTCTTGAACAATAGGCAAAATCATTGTACTAACTGAACCATGTCCTTAACTCCTGTTTAGGTTTTGCAGGCCAGAAATGGTTTTCATAATCTACTTTGTTTCCCTCTCAAACTTTTTTATTTTAATTTATGCCTTTTTCCCTCTCAGACTTCTTAAAAATGGTAAACCATGGGGTGAATAAAGATAAGCCACAAACTGGCTGGGGTGGATCCCTATTGGGTAGATTAAATGAAGTAATGACATAAGTATTCTAGCAGTCTCAATAATGGTGGTGTAAAGGTCTTAGCAGAACTCCCATGTGGAGTCTGGGCCCAGCAAGCAGTTGTTTCAACGGCCGATCTCAGCTCCCAGTGCCGCTTCCCCGCCCTTTCCGCCATGTCCTCGTCAGCAAGCTTTGGAAGCTTGTCTCCAACTCAGGTCTGTTGGCCCCTCAGCCTTGTGGAAGTGAGTGAGTCTTCCCAGCGACTCCTCTTCCCGTGTCCATCACTGGGTGGACAAAGGCATCTGTCAGACCATCTGTCATGGCTGGCAGCCCCTGACGGTGTCAGTGCTTGTCCCCTGAAGGGCCAGCACACACTTCCACCCAGCTCCTCTGCCTCCTGGGGAGCACAGCCAGATCCCAATGGGATGACTCACCCTGGAGCAGCTATGCTGTCTGGCTCACTGTGGTGCCACAGCCTCCGCCTGAAAGCTGAGTGGGGCATCAGAAGTGGAGAGGCCACTGCTCAGGATGCTTTCCCACTGGGATGGAACCATTCGAGGACAGCTCTCTGCTGTCTGAAGCTTTCTAAAGAGAGTGAATCAGGTTCCCCACACTAGGCAGTCAGCCATCGGCTCTCACATCTTATGGAAAATCAGGGACTGAAACTTGCCTTCGGCATTTTTGGGAGCCCGTGAGCTTCTGCGCTCATAAGATTGGTGTATCCTGCACTTAAGTCCCAGTTCTACCCTGCTGTCTTTAATTACATGGACAAAGCTGTCCCCAAGAGGGAAATGTGCTCAAGTGGGCTTGGAGGACTCTGGCAGCCTCCTAATCCATCTCCTGGCTCCCCTCTGACTCTCTCTAATCCATTTTCCATGCTACAGTTAGCCTGCTCTCCTCAAAATGCAGCTCTGATCTTGGTTTTACTGCTTTAAAAAAACCCTTCAGCAGCTCCTCATAACTTGTAGGCTAAAATTCAGAGCCCTCAGCTAAGATGAGGCGTTGCCCACACCACACCTTAGGTCTCTCTCCGGCTGCAGTCTTCCAATTTGCCTCCTCACACCGAATCACACATTGCTTCCACTGCACCCTGACCTCCCAGAGCATGGCTTTGTGTGGTGCTTGGTATTCTGGATCTTAGTTGTAAAACATTTGTGCTCTGTATTTGTGTGTGTGTGTGTGTGTGTGTGTGTGTGTGTACACAAGCCAGAAGTCAAGCATGCATAATCATGCTCAGATTTTTTAATATAATACTTTTATTGATGTTTTGTGTATTTCATACATTATTTTTCAGTTCAATTTAGACACATTCCCCTTTTCCTTCCTCCTACCCCACCCCAGTTCATGTACTTCATCTTTCAGCCTTTTTTGGGGGGAGGGTTCACATTTTTCCCTTTAATTTTATGTTTCTCTAGAATATGAATGCATATCTTCCACCCATATATGGTAATTACAATGTCTGATTATAAGTGGTAGGTCAATTCTAGAGCCTGTTAAGAGATTCACATTATAACAGCACGGTTGCTTTCAGATACAAAGAAATATAATAATAAAGTTGCTCAGTTTGCCTGCCAACTGGGGATTTGGTGTTAGCATCCACAAATGAGGGAAACCATTCACCTTCTTTTTTCTGGGACTATGTTACTTCATTTAGCATAATGGCTTTGAGTTCTATCCATTTACCTGCAAAGTTCATGATGTCATCTTTCTTTACTGCTTCATAGAACTCCATTGTGTAGATGTACCACATTTTCTCTATCCACTCATCAGTTGAGGGGCATTTGGGTTGGTTCCAGCTCCTTGATATTGTGAAGAGGGCTGTGCATGTATCTCTGCCGTGCAGTGAGTCTTGAGGGTACATGCCTAGGAGTTGTATGGCTGGGTCAGGTGGCAAGTTCATTCCAAGTCTTCCAACTGTTCTCCACACTGCTTTCCATAGTGGCTGTATGAGTTTACATTCCCACCAGCAGTGGATGAGTGTTTCTTTTGTTGTACAGAAGCTTTTGAGTTTGATGAGGTTCCATTTGTCAACTGTTGACCTTATTTCCTGTGCAGCTGCTGTCTGATTTAGAAACTCTTTTCCTATGCCTATGAAGGTTGCTGCCAACTTTTTCTTCAGGGTTTGGGGTTTCACATTGAGGTCTTTTATCCACTTGGAGTTGACTTTTGCACAGGGTGAGATGCAGGGGTTTAATTTTGTTCTTGTACAAATGGTGATCCAGTTTTGCCAACACCATTTGCTGAAGATGTTATCTTTCCTCCATTGAGTTTTTTGGCCCCTTTGTCAAATATGAGGTGGCTGAAATTGTATGAGCTCAAGTTTGGATCTTCAATTTTGTTCCATTGGTCAACGGGTTTGTTTTTGTGTCAGTACCAGGCTGTCTTTATGAGTATAGCCCTGGAATATAGCTTGAAGTCTGGTAAATTGATCCATCCTGTGCTGCCATTTTTACTCAGGGTTGCTTTAGCTATTCAGGGTTTTTTGTTTTTCCACATGAATTTAAGGATTTTTTCCAAGTCTGTCAAGAAGCTCATGGGGATTTTGATTGGGATTGCATTGAATCTGTATATTAATTTGGATAGAATGGACATTTTTACTATATTAATTTTTCCAATCCATGAGCATGGGAGGTCTTTCCATCTTTTGATGTCATCTTCAGTCTCCTTCTTAGTTGTAAAACACTTGTGCTCTGTACTTGTGTGTGTGTGTGTGTGTGTGTGTGTGTATGTGTGTGTGTGTATAAGCCAGAAGTCAAGCATGCACCCTCATGCTCAGAATTTAAAAAATATTTTATTTGTTATTTTTATTTTATGAATATGAGTGTATTGCCTGCATGTGTGTAAATGCACCTGTGTTGTCCTATGCCCATGGAGGTCAGAAGAGAGTATCAGATCCCATGGAATTGGAGTTAAGGAATTGGAGTTAGCTGTCTCATGGGTGTTGGGAATCAACTCCAGGTCCTCTGCACGAGCAGCCAGTGCTCTTGACAGCCGAGCCATCTCTCCAGTCCCATGCTCAGACTTTTTCCTTTGTGTTCTGGGGATGGAACTCGGGCCCTCATGCTTGTGTGGCAAGCACTTCACTGACTGATCTCTCTCCCCAGACCCCTATTGGTGCCTTTTGATACTCTTCTTCCAGGGAACTTTTCATCATCTTCCCAAATGCATCCTTTCTTTCCCCCTCTGAGCTCCTGCATGTAGTCCTGGGTACAGGCAGGTGCTTTTGTGTGACCTCAGGTAAGTTACTAGGTTGCTTTGCTCCCCAGCCTCATGTGTAACGTAGGGCTGGTGATAGTACTACCTCCCATGGTGCTTCTTGTGGAGACTGGTACAAACAGGTGTAGAAAAGTCATGACTCTGTGCATGACCTTTAGTAAATCCATCCATGAGTGCTTTAAGGACAGAGACCTCAGCTTCAACTCTGAGAGCTGCCAGCACCTAACACAGGACCTGGTGTGTCAGGTATCACCTTAACCTTTGTCCAAATGCTGTTGTATGAAGGGCAAAAAGAAAAGCAGGCCATCCTGTGTGCCAGCTTTATCTACATGAAGATGTTCATTGCAGCATATGGCTGGAGAATACAGTATTGGAGAAAACATTGAAACATCAGCAATACATTATGGTTCATCCTTAGTAAGGAATACCTTGCAGTGAATAAAATCAATGAGGTCACTCTGTATGTGCTGACATAGAAAAATACCCAAGACATATTTTGTGAAATACGTAAACATATGCCATCAAATCTAGTATTAAATGTATGTATGTACATGTGAGTATGTTTAAAGGATGTTTATGTGTAGGAATGGTTTGAAGGAAATGGAAGAAATTTTTAGCAGTGTTTATTTCTCAGGGAACAGAGTGGGGGGAGGGGGGACCTCTGATTCTTTATGCCAGGGGCAGTACACTACAGACCTTGGAGGAAATTCATATGGCCCCTGTACTTGTTTTTTTATTTTATTTATTTATTTTATGTGTATGAATGTACTGTCTGCATGCAGGTTTGTGCACCCGTGTGACCTCACGGCGGAGGTCAGAAGAGGGAGTCGGATTCCCCTGGAACTGGAGTTCTCCTGGAATTGGAGTTACAGACGGTTCTCAGCCACCATGTAGGTGCTGGGGATTGAACCCGGGTCCTCTGCAAGAGCAGTCGGTGCTCTTAACTGCTAGGCCATCTCTCCAGCCCCAAGCTCCCTGTACTTGTACCTGTATCTGTAAAGATTTTCTTGGCATACAGTTCATTTGTTTTCCCTTGCCATGGAGGCTGCTTTTGCACTTCCAAGGTGGAGTAGTTTTGATGGACACTAGGTAGTCCACAAAGCCCAAAATATTTGTTACTTAGCTCATTATAGGAAAAGTTTCATGGCCTTTTTTTAATCCTTATTTAATGAATTATCCCCCATAATTTAACTCAAAATAGGATGTATTAAATGAAAATTGAAGTGTCAGGAATGGGTTGTCCCCCTATGAGTTGTTGATCAGAGAGACCACACATGCATGTAAGTGCACCTGTGTTGGGCAATGTCTGCAGCTGTCAGATGCCCTGGAACTGGAGTTAAGGACTGTAGCAACATAGGACATTTCCACTGCTGTTGGTTGCTTACCAGAACCAGATAGAACTGGGAGTAGAATTCCATTGCCCAAAGAGCCACATGCCTTGGTCATAGGACATAGAGAAATCAAGCTGGAACTGGGCTAGAAGATTCCTCCTGGATGGCTAGCCCTCATATTTACAGAAAATTCCATGTATGTTGCTGGAGAAGAATTGCCATCTTACAGTATTACTCAGCTGTGCACCAATACTGACTGGCCAGGCACGAAAAAAATTATAATGCAAGAGTGGCAAATCTGTTATGGAAGAAACTAACTGCTTTCTGCTTTAATTTGATGCCCATTCCACAGGGAGGAATTCCCATGTGATACTGTAAAGACATTGTTTTTGTTTTGCTAAGTGGACATTTTGTACCCATCAAACTGCTTTCTTTTGGTTTTTTTTTTTTTTTATTTTTTTTTTTTTTTTTTTTTTGGTCTTTTCGAGGTAGGTTCTCCCTGTAGCCCCAGCTGTCCTGGAACTCACTCTATAGACCAGGCTGGCCTTGAACTCACAAAGATCCGCCTGTCTCTGCCTCCCGAGTGCTAGGATTAAAGGCGTGCACCACCACGCCCAGCAGTAAACTGCTTTCTAAATAATTATGTTTATGCCTATAAAATAATTCTATTGTTAACGTTGGTCAGAGAAGACTCCTTTTTCTTTTTGTAGTGAATAGCAATGACTGCAGGGGCACATGACTTTTCAAAGTGCTGAGAATAAATGAGTGTAGAATGCCTGTCTATAAACAGGATATCTTTTTTTTTTTTTAAACAGGATATCTATATCACCCCTTCCAAGGCTCAGGGAGCATCACTGAAGATGGAGTGGGAAGAATGTAAGAGTTAAGGAAGGCAGAGTTGTAGAATGCTAACTCTGGGCATGACATGGATATTGCCTTTTTGAACTCACAGTACCAGTGATCACCTGCACAAAATATTCACCAAGTTGGGCCCATGGAAGGGGAATAGACTCCATGGGGCTCTACCCATCTCTGAGGATATAGATGAAGTTAATGGTTGATAGAGAAGGGAAAGACATTTGCTTTAGTGGGGTGTAGCCACTGGTAAGGTGTTCCTGCTGCTGTAAACAACCCTAATGAAATGTATTGGGTCACAAAAAAGACATTAAAGTAGAGGGAACTGCTCCCACGGAATTAAGCTCCAGCCAGCCCCAGTAACAAGAGGCTTTGATGCCCTCACCTGGGTGGCTGTTGGAGAGGCATATTAGTCTCCTGGGCTGCTGTAATAAATCACTGAAATCCTGGTGGCTTATAGCCACAGAAACGTATTCTCTTACTGTTATGGTGGAGAGAAATTGAAAACGAAGGTGTCAACAGGGCTAAGCATCCTCTGAACGCTCCTGGGAAGAGTCTTCTTTTAGTCCTTACAGCTGCTGCAGATTCTTGGTATCTCTTGGGTTGTAAGATGCCTCTGCCTCTGTGTTTACATGTTCACATGGGGAGATCTCTCTGTCTCTGTCTCTCTATTTCTCTCTCTGTCTGTTAATGTCTCTCTCTTTCTCCCTCTCTCTGCCTCTCTCCTTTTTCTGAGTCAGGGTCTCGTGTAGCCCAAGGAAGCCTCAGAATCACTATGTAGCCAAAGATTACCTTGATCTTCTGATTCTCTCTCCTCTACCTTCCAAGTACTGAGGTGACATGCTGTGACATCATCTTGGCTTGCTTTCCATCTCTTCTTATAAAGACATTAATGATTACATTTAGGTCCATCCTAATCCATCTTAAATATACTCGTAAAGTCCTTTATTCCAAATGATGTCACATTCACAGGTCCTGCGGTTTAGGATTTGAACATGCCTTTTTGGGGGACACAATCCAAGTTATTACAGGAAAGGAAGAAGATCAATGTTATAGAAAACACTGTGACCAATCACTCCCTCTCCTGCCCCTACTCCCCACGACCAGGGACTACATCTTCTCAAGGAGCCCAAATAAACCCTTCCTTTCTTAAGTTGTTTTTGACAGGCATTTGTCACAGCAAAGAGAGATAAGGCAACCAATGCACTTTGTTTACTTCTTTGTCTTTACTTCACCAGAATGTGAACTCTACATGGGCAGAGATAGCCTAAGTGATTCACTCATGTTTGTGAGCAAAAACTGTTCCTGACACATTGTAGGTACTCAACAAATACCTACCCAGCAAAGGAAGGAATGAGCCTGTTCACCATAGCTACAAATTAGCAGGCGTATACCAGGGGCAGATGTTGATGACTGACCACTTCAGCTACATAGTCTTATCTGATTATGCAAAGGAAACCACTTTGGGTCCTACAGCTGAGCAAACTAGTTCTCAAAGGTTCAAGGGACCGGCCCCAGGGTTGCCCAGCACACGGTCTTAGAGTTTGGTTCAGGGATCTGGCTCTTGTCTTTCTAAGCTCTCTGTGCTCAGCCACAGTACTATATATTCTGTCTCTCAGGACATCTGGAAAATTTCTGATCTCTCTGCACGCCCACCCTGAAGTCTGTGAGAAGGAGATTAATTGCAGAATTCCAGGCTGCCCCAGCCAGGCTTGTGCAGAAAATTTGCTCCGTTTTGGGGCGGGAGCATCAGCCAGGGGGCACTCAGGGTTTCCCCGAACCATGGGCCCAAGAGGTCCCAAGAATTACACGCTGCCAGTGCCTCCGTAGCCTGCCACAGTGACAGGCTCAGTGTCACGTAGTGCCGGTCAGATGTCCCGGACCAGACCATCTTTCAGGAAGAAAATGCAATTAAGGCTGTGCAGTTGGCAGGTTTGGCCTCCGTTCCTGCCTTGGGAGTGGGATCAAAGGGTAGAATGCAGGGCTGTGTGTACATGCCCTGCCTGTGTGTGTTTGGGCTAACCCCTGCAGGCCCCCAAACAGCTGTCTTCTAGGGGTCACAGACAAGGCTGGAAGGAGAGAAAGGGGTGACGATGGCTTCCTTAGTCATGACAGTCAGGCTTCTTGAAGACTCACTCTGACCTGGTACTTTGGTGAGTAAACCCACGAATCTTATTCAAAAGTCATATACCGCCGGGCGTGGTGGCGCACGGCTTTAATTCTAGCACTTGGGAAGCAGAGGCAGGAGGATCTTTGTGAGTTCAAGGCCAGCCTGTTCTACGGAGTGAGTTCCAGGACAGCTGGGGCTACAGGGAGACCCTGTCTCAAAAAGACCAAAAACAAAAAAAACAAAAGTCATATACCTGGGTCACTAAAGTAAACTTCCATCTATGTAACAGAAGAGGACACGGTGCAGAGAGGCTAAGTCCACCTGCTTGAGTATTCATGGCAGGAATTAAACCCAGGTGGGGCAGGTCTTACCAGAATGCATGAGGTCTGGTGGGGTGGGGGGGTAGGGCGGGGGACACACAGGTCTAGATCCGATTAGTAACATAATCTTGTACAAAAATATATATAATAAAAAAGAAAATTGTATTATGGCTATTCAAGAATGTGTATTGTCTCTCCCATTCGAAAGGTATTCACCAAGAATCCTTTTTGTATCAGGTATTGTCTTGTCAGTTGGAGAAGTATTTGGGAAATTAGACCCAGTCCCTATCTGCATAGAGATTACAGGCTTTTTCTTCATTCTTCCCTCCCTTCCTCTTCTTTGTTTCAAGTCTCAGTTTCATTAAACACTTGACAGATTTTTGCTGAGGTTTACCACATGCCAGGAGTTAGGGACAGTGAGCAAGCATCACTTATCTGATAGCAAAGTAGAAACCTAGTATTCACTTATGAAATGGGCAAGATGGGCTCTGACCTTAGGTTCTGAGTCAGCCTGGCCTTATGAAGCCCCTGGCATCTGGCTCTCATTCTGTTGCCTCCTCCTTCCCCTAAGCATGCCCCAGATGCTCAGGGTGCAAGCAGCACACAGAGTAGCCTGATCCTCTGGAAGCTTCGGGGAAGGAATGGGCACAAGGCTCCCTGAGCATCAGTCTCCGACTGGCTTTCTTAGGCATGTCTGGGTCCTTTTCTATCTTCCTGCATGAAAGGCCAAAGCTGGCGGACAAGTTTCTAGGTTTCTCCAGGTTTACCCTCCTGCTGGGAAGGTGCATCTGTGCACGGAGAGAAAGGGTCATGGGTCGTGGTTGTGGCTCTGGGATAAACAAAGCAGACCAGTGGGACTGCCCTTGGGGAGAGGAGGAGCATGGGAGGACTGGGAGTGGTGGGACCTGATCTTAGCTCCCTAGTGTGCTGGATAGCTTTAGCTGTCACCTTGACACACGTGGTAGAGGGAACCTCAACTGAGGAATTGTCTCCATCGAGCTGGCCTGTGGCTGTGTCTGTTGAGAGATGTGTGAGGGCCCAGCCCACTATGGATGGTACCACTTCTGGACAGGTGGTCCTGTGTTGCTTAAGGAAGCAGTCTGAGCATGGGCCAGGGGAGTGAGCTGGTAAGCAGCCTTTGTCCAGGTACCTGCCCTGAGTTCCTGCCTTGGCTTCCTTGATGATTGGCTATGAACTGTAAACCAAATACATCCTTTCCTCCCAAGTCAGTGTTGGTCAGTGTTTTTTTTTTTGTTGCTGTTTGTTCGTTTTTCTTTTCACAGCAGTAGAGAGCCTCTAGATGCTGCTGGGCTCTGGAGACTTCCCTTCTGTGCCATCATTTCCCACTTGAGAAATGTGTCTCAGAATACCGCTGACACTTGGCCGTACCTGTGTGCTCCCTCTAGAGTCTTATTGTATACGTTTTTTTTTTTCTCCAAGAATGAGTTGCTTAAGCTGTACTTTAAGACAGAGATACTGACTAATGCCTGCAATCTCAGCATTTGGGAAGTTGAGACAATATCGCCACAGGTTTGAGGCCAACCTGGATTACAGAGACAGTTACAGGTCAACCAAAGCTACATACCGAGACTTTGTCTCAGAAACTATAATACATAAATTATAAACTTAGTAGGAAAATAAGAAATATATCATGAGTGAAAATCCAGTGATTAATAGCTATCAATGGGAGACAGTCATGAAAATAAGTAGAAGGGAACAAACCCGTATTATAAATTCTAATTAGTCTTCATCATCGGAAGGTCTAAGTCAGATGATGATGTGGAGGAATGGCCTATTTAAGAGAAGTGTAACAGGTAGCCAGGCTCTGCCTCACATTTTCCATGGGGTGCAATGAGAAAGGTAGATAGAGAATGGCACAGAAACGCTCAGAGAGTTCTTATTGCATGGTGTCATGTTTGGGTGCCATAGAAAACCTGTCTCCATCCTTAGTGATGGTCACCCCTCACCCTGGGCTGCCTCAGGATCTTTGCATCCCCACCTGCTCAGAATTCTTTTCTGCAGCACTGAGGATTGAATCCAGGATCTTGTGCATGTTAGACAAGCACCCTACCACTGAATGACGCCTGCAGCAGCTGAGATTCCTGACTACTCAGATGAACTGGTTCTTCTTTCTAAAGCTCTCAGCACCGCCTGGTATCACAGGGGCATTCTCCTTGTCAAAATGAGCTGCAGTAGATGGTCCTACATCCGTACAAGCCTGTACAGGGAGCAGTAAGTGGACTCAGAGTTGTTAGAAAAAATAAGAGCACATGAAGTCGGGAGGAAAATGTGGTGGGAGGACAGGGAAGGAACTCTAGAGGAGGGAAAGGGGGTGGATTTGGCAAAAAGCATTAGATTCATGTATAAAATTCTCCAATAATAAAAAAAATGAGTTCATGGAGGCCTCGCTGGATCAGTCCTCTGGTCCTCTTGGGCCCTGCTCAGTTTTCTCATCTCTTGTCCATAAAGGCAATTTCAAACCTCATCCTCGGGGCTCCTAATATGTACTACACTCTCAGCAGACAGTCACAGAGGCCTTCCATCAAAGGAAGGGCTGGAAATCTCCTCCCCAGCCCACTCTCTCTTCTTCCCTTTCCTAAGGCCCACGGACCTTAATTGCTCGGGAACCAAATCCTGGGTTTTTAGGGTCTTTTTTCAATCAGTTATTTTCAACCTCTCTGGGATTTTCAACTTCTTTCCTATGTTGAATCTTCTTGGCTTAAATTTATTAGAGCATATAAAAATTCTTTACGATAAGTATATAATTTATTGGGCAAGAAAACAGACTCCAAGCAGCCATTTGGAAATACACTTCCTACATTGTTTCTGGGGACAGTTACCTATAGTTTGAAAATAGTTCAATTGTTTAGAGTAGAGGTTGACAAATTGCAGGTTGTGACTCAAACCTGGCCATTATTATTGTAAATAAGGCTTTATTGGAATGCAAGTGTGTTCATTCATCTCTGTATTGTCCGTGGCTATGTTTGTACTTCAGTGACAGAGGTGAGCAGTTTTAGTGGAGACCACAGGCCTGAATAGTCTAAAGCATTTACCATCTTCCCCTCTGCAGAAAAGGAAAGGGAAATAGCTTGATGATTCAGGTTTGGGATTGCATGGCAAAATTTGCCCCATCCAACTTTTAGGGTTTTGTCTGTGTTAAAGGACTGTGGTGAGCTGGATAATATCTTTCTGGAGCAGTCTGCGTGTTCAGGAAGAGCAGAGCCATGTGAATCATAACCATCTTTCAACATGGCAACCACATCATAGCCCTGGTAGAAGGACATCCCAGTAAAAACCCTTGAAATCTGTGCACTGTCCATACAGGCCCCAGATAAAGCTGTGAAACAGTCAGCTCACAGCGTGGCTTACCTGTCCTTCAGTGAGACACATCCATTTACTCATGCATTTTTCCTGGAAGAAACACATGCCCTTAAGCCACAATTTGGTCATCATAGATTCAGGATGCTATAGTTAGAAAACATGAGATGAAACAGTATTTGAAGCTGTTAAATCAAGGGGCTGTGGAGAAAGCTCAGTTAGTAAAGCACTTGCTGTGCCAGCACGGAACCGAGTTTGATCTTCAGAACCCACCTTATCAGGCACTTGTAATCTCAGGATTGAAGAGGCAGACAGGTGACTTGTCGATTGGCCATGTAGTCTAATCTACTCAGAGAGCTCAAGCCAATGAGAGACCCTGTCTCAAAAAAGAAGGTGGCTGGCTCTTGAGGAATAACATTTGAAGTTGACTTCTGCCCTTCACATGCTCATGAACACATGTCGGTATGCTCACACTCTCACCCATGCGTGCTACCTCGCCATGCACTCCCCCCCCCCCAAAGTGGTCACCAAGCTGAGTACTAGGACTCGTTGGCCAGCCTCACAAGTCAGGGTTGCTCCTCAGTTACCCACAAAAGGGAGTCGGCTGTGGGCCACTGTCAACAGTCTATCATATAAAAATCATCTAGAGAGACAAGGCTACCCCAACAGAAGAGCAGATTACCAGGAGCCTGAAGATAGATGGGTTGAAAAGTTTGATTTGTGGAAAATTGGGGGAAAAAATTTAGGTAATTCCTCCTCCCACCTTCACTCCTAGGTAAATATTAATCTACTTTCTGTTTCTATAGATTTGCCTTTATTTATATTTCCCCTAAGAATCACATGGTAAAATTTTTTGATTTTTTTTTTGGTCTTTTTTTTTTTATTAATTTTATTTATTTATGTGTATGTGTGTCTGTGTGTGGGTATGTGCATGCTGAGTGCAGGCACACTGGAGGTAGAGGTGTAGGATTCTGCGTTATAGGCAGTTATGAGCTGCCTCCTATCTGTGCTGGGAGCTCCTCCTATGAGCAGTAATTGCTCTTAACTGTGGAGCTATCTCCCCAGTATCTTGGTTCTATTTTTTTTAAACATTTTTTAAAATTTTTATTTATTTATTTATTTATTTTTATGTGTATGAATGTACTGTCTGCATGCAGGTCTGCGCACCCGTGTCGTGCAATGCCGCAGAGGTCAGAAGAAGGTCTCGGATTCCCCTGGAACTGGAGTTCTCCTAGAACTGGAGTCACAGACGGTGGGTGCTGGGGATCGAACCCGGGTCCTCTGCAAGAGCGGTCAGCGCTCTTAACCACTAGGCCATCCCTCCAGCCCCTTTTTTTTTGGTGTTTTCGAGACAGGGTCTCCCTATAGCCCCAGCTGTTCTGGAACTCACTGTGTAGACCAGGCTGGCCTTGAACTCACAAAGATCTGCCTGCCTCTGCCTCCCAAGTGCTAGGATTAAAGGCATGTGCCACCACGCCCAGTTTTTTTTTTTTTTGCATTTATTTTTATTTTATGTGTATGAATGTTTTGCCTGCATGTATGTAAGTGCAATGCCTGCAGAGGCTAGAAGAGAGGTCAGATCCCCTGGAACTGGAGTTACAGATGGTTGTTAGCCACCATGTAGGTGTTGGGAACTAAACCTGGGTCCTCTGCAAGAGCAGCCAGTGCTCTTAACCTCTGAGCCATTTCTCCAGCTCAATGGTAGTGAACTTTGGTGTTTGTTTTCCTTCACTCTGTGCAATATTTTTGAGGTTCATGCATGCTGTGACATGTGTTGGTATTTTGGCCATTTTACTGTTGAATAGTATTGTATTGCTCAACTATGAGTACCAGTGGTAAGTGATTTAGGTGGTTCTCATGTGCAGCAAGGTTGTAGGGCCATTAAACTTAACCATTGCCTGATGAAGGAACCTTCGAGCCAGCCAACTAGATATGCCCAGCCTCAGGCCCTTGAGAAACAAGTAGCTCTACTCTTTTCAACCTTCCCTTTTGTTAAACTTTTTGGCCAGTTATCTGCAGTTCCTCATTTCCTACTGGTTCCTTAACCCAGACTCTGCCCCGTCCACTGTTCTGAAGTCAAAGGGGGATGATTGGTCATCTTCCATCTTGGCCTTTGGAACATTTGTCTAGTGAATTACTTCCCCTTTTTTGAAACTTGGACATTATAACATCGCAATTTTATGGGTTTTCTTGAACTCCAGTTTCTTTCCATGTATATATTATTAATAGTAGCTTTCAGTAATAACTTATTGAATTATAAGTCACTATATATTTAGTGGCTTAGAACAACTTGTATTGATGGTTTTTGTGGGTCCCAAGTACAGATATAACTTACCTGGGTTCTTTGCTAGGGTCTGAGAAGGCTGTGCTATAGCTTAGACCTGGGATGGCCCCAGTGGCCCTCAAGTTAAAGGCTTAATCCCCAGTGTGTGGCATTATAGAAAGTGGTGGAATCTTTAAAAGATGGGGCCTAGTGGAAGGCGGTCAAGTCATTGTACCTTCTGCAAAAGATTTTGTGATCCTGGTCATCCTCTCTTGCTCTTCTCTTTCTGGCTGCCATGAGGCTGGCAACATTATCTCACCCCCCTGCTCCCCATCATCATGCTCAGCCTCCCCACAGGCCCCAAAGTGGTGGGCCAGTCAATCACAGACTGAAACTAACAATACTGCGATCCAAAAGAAATCATTACTCATTCAAGTAAATACGATCAAGTATTTTGTCATTGTGATGGGAAGCTGACCAAACAAAGGCTACACGCAAAGGGCTGTGTTCTCACCTAGACTCTTTCTTTGTGTATGTGTATTTGTGCATGTTCATGTATACATAGGTGCACTTATATGACCAGGTGTATACGCACATGTGTGCGTCATGTACATGTAGAAGTCCAAGCTCAACCTTGGGCGCTGTTCCTCAGGCATCCATCTTGTTTTTTGAGATAGGGTTTCTTGCTGGCCTAGAGCTCATCAAGTAGGCCATGGCCGGGTAGTGAGCCCCGGGGATCTGCCATTCTCTGCCTTCCCAGTGCTGGGATTATAATGCACCAACATATTCAGCTTTTTAACACAGGTTCTGGGAGTGATGACACAGAAGCATTCTGTTGAGCAAACTACCTCCCAACCCTCATCTGGAGTCATGACTGGGAGAAAATGTGATGTCAAGTTCAGCCAGGATGTTGCCAAAATTCATTTCCCGCCAGTTAAATGACTTATGGTTCATGATTCTTGCTGATGTCAGTTGGGGGTGACCCACAGTTCCCAGAGGGCACCTGGGCATTTTCACAGCATGACATCTTGTTTTTGAACTCCAGCACAAGTCTCTTACTCAGTGCAGCCTGTTAGGGAATGGGATTACAGGACAGAAACAATCCTGGGGAGTGTGTCCTATCTCTTGTCATATGATATTACCTTATCACCAGCAATGATGGCCATCACTTTAACCATATTCTGCAGGTCAGAATGGAGCGATACAAATACCTGTTCTCACATGTAGGTGGAAGCTAAAGTGTCATTCTCATAGTAGAGAACATAATCACGTTACTAGAGCTAGCCAGGGGAAGGTGTGCAGCAAAGGGGTGAAGACAAGATGACTAATTGGCACAGAGATGTTGTCAGATGGGAGGAATAATAACTTCTCTTATGCAATAGGTTAGTAGGATAACCTCACTTTACAACAATGAATTGGCAACTCAAGATATCTAGTAGAGAGGATTTCCAATGCAAATAAGAGGTACATTTCTGTGAAGCTAGATATGCCAAGTACCATGGTCTGAACATTACACATTGTATATAGGTGCTTAAATGACACACAATATCCCATAACTATGAATCACCAGTATGGATTGATTAAAATATATTAAAAAATAGAATTAGGCCTGGCAGTGCAGATCTGTGGTTCCAGCTACTGGGGATAATGAAGGAGAAAGATCACAAGTTCAAGACCTTCCTAGGTTACAGTATAGAGCAAGTTCAAGGCCAGCCTGGGTAACTTTTTGTCGATATAAAATGTAAAAAGAGGATTGGGGACTTGAGTGCTTGTCTTGTGTGCTGGAGGTCCCAGGGTCAATCCCCAGGACTGAAAAAATACAACCCAGCTGTGATCCAGTCATAGGTTCTATTCATATTCAAAGGGAGGGGATTATATAAACATTTGGGTTGTTTTAGGATATATATCTGTCATATTATTTTAAGATGTAGTAAGTGCCCAGAAAGTCATAAGAAATAACAGAAGGAGGGCTGGGCGTGGTGGTGCACACCTTTAATCTGAGCACTTGGGAGGCAGAGGCAGGTGGATCTTTGTGAGTTCAAGGCCAGCCTGGTCTACATAGTGAGTTCCAGGACAGCTGGGGCTACAGAGAGACCCGTCTCGAAAAGACCAAAAAAAAAAAAAAAAAAAAAAAAAAAAAAAAAAAAAAGAAAAGGAACACTCAGCTATACAGCAGCGTGACACTTTGCCTTGCCTGTTTGAGGAGTGAAACCCATCAGATGGAGCTGCAGCCTTCGTGGGTTCCCTCTTCTCTAAAACATAATCACTGTCAAAGACTTAGAGCTCAGTATCTCCATTGATATTCTTTGACCATTTCTATAAGGGCATGTTAGCATAGGAACTTTATATAAACAGAATCATACTATACCTAGAAGCTAGCTTCCAACATTTTCTTTTTTTGGTCTTTTTGAGACAGGGTCTCCCTGGAACTAGCTATGTAGACCAGGCTGGCCTTGAAATCACAGAGATCCACCTGCCTCTGGCTCCTGAGTGCTGGGATTAAAGGTGTGCGCCACCATGCCTGGCTCATCATTTCCTTTTTGATGTATAACTGTGGCTTATGTTTGTTTGTGGGGTGGCATAATGTCCATTTACTTACCCATGCTCTTGCAATGGCATGCAAGTTTCTTCTAATTGTTTTATTAATGTAGTAATGACGCAGTATATATGATACTCATTTCTTTGAGCTTGTGTGAGTTTTTCCTTAGAATACATACCTGGGGATAAAATCAAAGGGTTATAAGGTAATGCACTGTCAATGTTTCTATATTCCCTTTACCTCTACTTTTGACTGTATTATGACTTTTATGTTGCTGTGACAGAATTCCTGTCAGAAGCATCTTAATTAAGAAGGATGCATTTGTCTCACTCTTTCAGAAGGTCTCAATCGATCATAACATAGAAGATATGGTAGAACATCTCAGTTCAGGGCTGCAGGAACATGTGGTAGAAGCTGTTCATACCATGGTAGACCATGTGAGAAACAGACAGAAACCAGGGTCTGGGTGTAGCCCTTAAAAGCCTGTCTCTAGAAATACATTTTTGTTAGTTATGCCCCAAAGTTTTCAGAAATTCCCTTAACTATCCATAGTCCCAACTTTCCTCCATTTTCTTCTCCCTGAAATGTATGCCCGAGTGAGCCAACCTAGAAGAGAGGCATTTTCCCACTTCTGCTTGGATAGCAACATGGCTTTCACCCCTTGTTGGCTTAACCTTGGTGGCTTTTAGTAGTGGCAATGAAATTCCACTGAAGTTCCTCATGGTCAGGACAGTCAACAAGGAAGGCTTGGGACAAGAGATCAGGGACAAGAAAGACCCCACAGGAAACAGGTGCTGGCAGATGGAGAATATACAAAAGTGCCCACAGACACTCCCAGAAATACTGAGGGAAGAAGTGGATAAATACACAGAGGCACGGTATCCAGAAATTTGGACAGTACAGCTAATGGGAAATTTCACTGTAGCTTCTTCTGAATCTACAGGATGGTGAGACAGACAGCATACCTGATAGTTACATATTTTAACCACATCCATATGTAGAATAATAGCATCAGCTAATTCCTTTTAGGAATCCTTTCATAATATTATCAACCAAAGGGAAGTTGCCTTCCCAGCAGGATATCATAATGTCATGCATCTGCCAAACTCTTCCAATTTATACTGGGCTCCCTCCATGTTTACAGGTATAACTCACTGGAAGCCAGCCTTGGGTCTAGTGAGCACCATCTGACAATTACTGGAAATTTCCTGGTCAGGCTTTGTCTTAAGCTAAGCATAGCTGCTGTAGTCATTGTCTATTCTCAGCAGCTGGATTCTTCTTTGATCTTTTGCTTCTAAGGACCAGACTCCCAAGCCATTATGGTAGCTGAGAATCCTTGCATTTCTGGAGAAAATCTAAGTTTCAAAGTGACTCTCAGGTCATCCAAGAAAATACACTCTTCCTTTGAGAACTGAGTATCAACTTTTCTACACATCCATTCCTCCACAAGTCAACAAATGTATCTGTCCACACACCCATCTATCCACACATTATGAATGCATCCATCATCCATATATTTATGCATGTATCCAACTCATCTACATACCCATCCATCCACACACTGTGCATCCATCCATCTATCCATCTACTCACACATTTATGCATTCATTCACTCACACATCCTCCATTTCATGCATCTGTCTATTTACACATCCGCCTATCTACACAACCATCCATTCCCACACTGAGGATCATCCATCTACTCATCCACTCATCTACACATTCATCCATCTATTCTTCAATATGTACATCCATCACATATTCCTCCAATCTTATATCTATGCATGCATCCCATCTACCCACAACCTATCCATCCATCCATCCATCCATCCATCCATGTGCCTATCCATGCATGCATCCATCATTTGTCTGTTTATTCAAAACTGCTTAATGAATATGGTCTCTAGAAAAAAGATTTAATATTCTCCCAAGTGATATTCATATATAGGATCCAATACACTTGTTCTCAGACTCACTCAAAACATATCTAGTAGAAACCATCCTTTTTTTTGTAAATTATAGGTATTATTTTTATAATAAAGTAGATGCGTGATAACTGACAAGTGAAATGTTTGTAATTTTGAGCGTGAAAATCAACAATATATTTCGTTGTCCCATGTTAACATTTGGAGTCACTTTAGAAATATTTTTATTGCTTCCTTGAAAATTGTGGGCCCTCTCCTGCCATTTGTCGGTCTACACTCTACTGAGGGTAAATGGGACAGAGCAAAGAACCACCCCAGGAGCATGTCAGAGGGCAAAACTCAAAACTTTATTTTCTAGTATGGGGTATATAGGAAGCTTTTACCAATCAGCACAGAGAGCATCAGAGCATAGCCAATCATTGAAAAGGGCAACCTAATCATGCAGTGACATAGTCCTCAGCCTACACATGCTTCTATAGATGATCACATGTTGTTTATAAGCCCAACCCAGGGAGGCAACTAATCTGGGAGAAGGGGCTACATGCAGCTGTTGCCAAGAAAGGTGCCATGTTGATGGCGCAGCAAGAAATTTAGCAACATGGCTTACTAATCAAGCCCGGGAGTGGCATACAGAGAATTTCATACAATATGTTCTGATCATAGTCACGTACCCGCCCTTAAAATATACACAGATACAATATAAAAAGAATTTAAATGGGGTAATTTTTTTTAAATGGGTAACTTTTAATGACACCCTACACTGATATAGCATACACATGCACACAGACATATATGTGTGTATATATAGACATATATGTCATATATTTTCCTTTAAAAACAAGATGAGATCATGCAATATATTTTATTTTTTCACTTCAAAATATGAAACAGTATCTTTGTAATGAACACATGCAGGTTTAATTAACCATGTTAAAAGAGATGCATAATATTCTAGTTTACAGAAGTATAATGCCTTATTTAAGAAATTCTCTATTGATGGGCACTAAAGATAGCTCATAATTATTATTGTTACTAAGTAAGGCTGCAGTACTTTTGTTCAAATATCTTTCATGTTTATTGACAGTTTGAACAATGATAAGTGCTTAGACTAGGAACTGCTGAATCCAATGGAGGTGATGCACATCTAAAATTGTACTAGCGATTGCTAGCCTCACTCCTGAAACGGTGATATCCATTTCAATGATCACAAACAGTGTGTGTGACAGTCATGTTTCTCCATCCCCTCAAGCCTCATCCTGGGTACAGGAGACTGGGGAACACAGAACAACTTCACGTTTCATGTTATATCTTCTTAAATAGTAATAATAATAATAATAATAATAATAATAATAAGTCACCCTACTGTGTGGTCGGGCACCAGAGCATATCTGTCTCACCGTAACCTTATACTCATTCAACAGCTTCTCTCTATCCTCCTTCTCTTCTTCTTTCTCCAGCCTCTGTTAACCACTAACCTCTCTATTTGGGTGAGACTGACATTTTTCATATTCCATTTCTTAGAAGACGACCATGTGGCGTCTGCTTTTCTGTGCTTATTTTTTTTTTACCTAATGACATGATGTCACAAATGACAGTATTTCATCTCTAAGGCTGAACAGTATATCACTGTGTGTGTGTGTGTTTGTGTGTGTGTGTGTGTGTGTGTGTGTGTGTGATTTAATTTATCTGTTTATCCACTGATAGCCACTTAGTTGATTTCATGTTCTGACTGTTGTGAATAATGAATGTATATGGGGATGAAGATATCTTCAGAATTCTGGTTTCACTTGCTTTAAGCATATAGCTAGTGCATTGCTACTTATATTTTATAATTGCCTTTTATATCTTTTGTGCATTAGAGAGTTTTCTTTATATTTTTACTAAGATTTTGAGAATTTCATA
Organism: Rhizomys pruinosus; assembly: GCA_009823505.1. Lineage (NCBI taxonomy): Eukaryota > Metazoa > Chordata > Mammalia > Rodentia > Spalacidae > Rhizomys > Rhizomys pruinosus. The sequence continues at coordinate 478,821 of VZQC01008130.1, forward strand.
CAATGTATTTTGATTATATCAGCCCTTCTTTTATCTTCTCTCAAATCTACCTCCTCCTTCCTACATCTTTCAGGTTTCCCTGACTTTGTGTCCTGTTTTTTAACCCTAAAGCACAGGAAGTGGCATTTGTGTTGCCCAAATACTCCTGTGTGTGGATTAATTCCCTGGAGCCTGGCCAACCTACACTGTCACATGTGTAAGTAAAACTGACTTTCCCTCTCCCAGAAGCTATCAGCTGCTATTATGTCCTCAGGTAGGGGTGGGACTTTCTGCCCCCACCCTCTCCATGTTGGGATTTTGTCTGGCTTGAGCTTGCACAGGTCTTGTGCATACTGTCACAACTGCTGTGAGTTCAGATGTTCTGGAGCTGTTCGCCAACTCTGGCTGGTACACTCTTTCAACCCCTTCTTCCCCAGGAGTTGTGGGGAGTTCTATGACACAGGTGGTGAAATGGAGTCCTATTCAGGGCTGAGCACTCTGCACTCTCTTACTTTCTGCCAGTTATGAGTCTCTGCATTAATTGCCATCTACTGCAAAAAGTAGCTTCTCTGATGAAGGCAGAGAGATGCATTAATCTTTGTATAGAATGATAAATCATTAGGGATTGGTTTAACACTATGTCCATTTAGCAGAATAATAGTAGTAAGATCTTTTCTAGGGTCTGTGACCTACCTAGCCACAGAATTTTGGCCACAATAATGATGTCAGGTATGGGTTCCATCTGGTGGAGTGGGCCTTAAGTCCTATCAGAAGATGTTTTGTTACTCTTGATAACATTTGTGCCATATCTTAAGGGTCCAGTCATTAATGTAGCTCACAAGTTCACAGCTGGATAAGACTTATTATTACTTTTCTCTTTTGGGAGTATGGATAGAACCTTCCAGCACTATGAATGCTGGCCAGTTGGGATGAAGCTTTAAGATCAGTACAACTTGATTTCTTCATATTTTGTGCAGTGTCGTCAGCAATAAGGTCTTTTTTTTTTTTTGTCTTTTCGAGACAGGGTCTCCCTGTAGCCCCAGCTGTCCTGGAACTCACTCCGTAGACCAGGCTGGCCTTGAACTCACAAAGATCCTCCTGCCTCTGCCTCCCAAGTGCTAGGATTAAAGGCATGTGCCACCACACCCAGCTAAAGGTTTTTTGTTTGTTTGTTTGTTTGTTTGTTTGTTTTTTGGGGGGGGGCTTTTCAAGACAGGGTTTCCCTGTAGCCCCAGCTGTCCTGGAACTCACTCTGTAGACCAGGCTGGCCTTGAACTCACAAAGATCTGCCTGCCTCTGCCTCCTGAGTGCTAGGATTAAAGGCGTGCGCCACCACGCCTGGCAGCAATCAGGTCTTACCACCAAGTTCTGGAGGTAACAAAGAGCAAAAGTGGCAATAATTAGTAATGTGTTTTGTTTTTATTTGGAGGGGGAATATGAGACCCTGCTGGCCGATAACAAAAGAGGTGACTTTTGAGCTTTTTATTTGATAATTTATAACTTGTACTGTTTAGTAGGGACATTGTCCTCTTGTTAAAGAGTGAAGCCATTTAAACTTTTAACATTTATGTGTATACATTTTAGGAGCTTATGTGGTAGTAGGTTTCCATATTACTTTTTCACAAATACTTTAGTATTTGTTATCCCTCCCCCTATTCCTTTCTCTGTCCTGCCATCTTTTTTCTTTGGGGAGGGGACAGGGTCTCCCTATGGCCCCAGATGGCCTGGAACTCACTCTGTAGATCAGGCTGGCCTTGAATTCACAGAGATATGCCTGCCTCTGCCTCCCAAGTGGTAGGATTAAAGGCGTGCACCACCATACCTGGATTAAAGACAGTTCTTAGCTGCCATGTGGGTGCTGGGAATTGAACCTGGGTCCTCTGCAAGAGCAGTCGGTGCTCCCAACCACCGAGCCATCCCTCCAGCCCCCAATCCTGCCATCTTGTCCTCCACCCCATTTAACCCTTTCTGTTCCAGCATTCCTCTTTCCCAATTTATATTACTAAATTCTATTTCTTCTCCATTGAAAGCTTTCCTCCTTCCCATGCCCCTCACTAGTTTCCTGACCTCTATGGGTTTTCCAAGTGAAACTCACATATCTAAATATTCAGAGCTAGCATCCATATATGAGAGAAAAATTGGACATTTGTCTTTCTGGGTCTGGGTTACTTCACTCAGTATGATTGCTTCCAGCTCCATTAATTTACCCTTGAACTTCATAATTTTGTTTTTTTAACAGCTGAATAATATTCAATTGTGTAAATGTACCACATTTTCATTATCCATTCATCAGTTGATGGATATTGAGGTTGTTTTTATTTCCTGGGTATTGTGAATAGAGCAACAATGAACGTAAGTATCTCCGTTCTAGGATATTTGTCCAAGAATGGTATGTCTGGATCACATGGTAGATTTATTTCTAGATGTTTGGGAATTGCAACACTGATTTCCATAGTGGCTGCACCAGTTTGTATTCCTACCAGCAGTGAATACATTCTTCCCTCCCCACTTCTAGGCCAGAATTTGTTATCATTTTTTTTTCTGGCTAGGGTAAGATGAACTATTTAAAAAATATTTCTCATCCATTTGCATTTTATCTTTTGAGAGCTCTCTGTTTAGTTCCTTGCCCCATGTTTTAATGGAATTGTTTGTTTACTTTCTATTTAGTTAATTTATTTATTTTTATTTTGTATGCATGGGTATTCTGCATGTATGTAAGTGCATTGTGTGCATGCAGTGCCTGTCGAATCCAAAAGAAGGTGCTGGATCCCCTGGGACTAGGATTGTGGATGGTTTTTAGTCACCACTTGGGTGCTGGGAACCGAACCTGGGTCCTCTGCAAGAGCAGCCGGTGGTCTTAACCACTGAGCCATTTCTCCAACTCCAATGTTTCATTTTTTGAGTTCTTTGTACATGCTAGATACTAGCCCTCTCTCAGAAGTATAACTGGTAAATAATTTTTCCCACTATGTAGGCTAAGAAAAACTCAAAGCATTTCTACTAAAGCCAGGAACAAGATACGGATGTCTATTTTCTCCATTCCTGTTCAACATAGCTCTATAGGTAGAGCAACACAACAAGTAAATAAGATAACAAGGATCTGAATTGGAAGGGAAGAAGTCTAAGTATCTCTATCTGCAGGTATGATTCTATGCACAAAGACCCTACAGAATCCACAAGAAAACAGCTAAAGTTAATAAACACGTTCATCAAAGTAGCAGGATACAAAATTAATACACAAAAATCAGTACTTTTCCTATCTACCAGTAACAATCATATTGAGAAATGGGGACACAATCTCATTCACAATAGTCTCAAAAATATCTTGGAATTAATCTCACCAAGGGTGTGAAGGACTTGTAAAATGAAAAGCTTTAAGATATTGAAGAAAGAAGTTGAAGAACGCACCAGAAGATGGAAAGACTATTATGAAAATGGCCACCCTACCAAAAGCAATCTACAGATTCAATACAATCCCCATAAAAATTCCAGTGAAGTTTCAGTAAAGTGGCAAGATACAAAATTAACCTAGAAAAATCAGTAGCCTTTCTTTACACCAAGAATAAGCAACTGGAGAAGGAATATAAGGAGATCTTCCCACTCACAATAACCACAAAAATTTAAAATACCTGGGAACAAACCTAACCAAAGACACCAAAGATCTCTACAACAAAAAAATTTAAACCTCTGAAGGATATTGAAGATGACATCAAAAGATAGAAAAACCTCCCATGCTCAGGGATTGGAAAAATTAATCTAATAAAAATGTGCATTCTACCTAAACTAATATACAGATTCAATGCAATCCCAATTAAAATCCCCATGAGTTTCTTCACAGACTTGGGAAAAAAATCCTTAACTTCATATGGAAAAACAAAAGACCCTGAATAGCTAAAGCAACCCTGAGAGAAAAGTGCAACACAGGGAGGAATCACCTTACCAGGCTACAAGCTATATTATAGGGCTATAGTCATAAAGATAACTTGATACTGGCACAAAAAGACCTGTGGACCAATGGAAGAAAATTGAAGATCCAAACTTGAGCTCATACAATTTCAGCCACCTTATATTCGACAAAGGGGCCAAAAAAGCTCATTGAAGGAAAGATAGCATCTTCAGCAAACGGTATTGGCAAAACTGGATCACCATTTGTAGAAGAACAAAATTAAACCCCTACCTCTTACCCTGTACAAAAATCAACTCCAAGTGGATCAAAGACCTCAACATGAAACCTGAAACTCTGAAGGTGATAGAAGAAAATGTTGGTAGCAACCTAGAAGACATAGGTGTAGGAAAAGACTTCTAAATCAAACAACAGCTGTTCAGAAAATAAGGTCAACAGTTGACAAAATAGGACCTTATCAAACTCAAAAGCTTCTGTACAGCGAAAGAAACAATCAAGGAAATGAAGAGAAAACCCACAGCGTGGGAGGAAACCTTTACCAGTGATACATCTGACAGAGCATTAACATCCGGAAGATATAAACTACTCAAAAAACAAAGAAGAAAACAAATGACCTACTCAAAAGATGGAGTAAAGAGCTGAACAGAGACTTCATCAGTGAGGAAGTAAAGATGGCTGAGAAACATCTTAAAAAGTATTCAACATCATTAATAATTAAGGAAATGAAAATTAAACCCACTCTAAGGTATCATCTCCCTCCAATAAGACTGGCTAAGATCAAGAAAACAAAAGACACCAAATGCTGGAGAGGTTGTGGAGAAAGGGAAACACTCATCCACTTCTGGTGGGAATGTAAACTCATACAACCACTGTGGAAAGAAGTGTGGAGAACACTTAAAACATTCAAAATAAGTCTACCACCTGACCCAGCCATAACACTCCTGGGTATATACCCACAAGGCTCATCCTACCACAAAGATATATGCAGAGCTATGTTTATTGCAGTTCTCTTCACGATAACAAAGAGCTCAAGCAACCCAAATACCCCTCAACTGATGAGTGGATTAAAAAAATGTGGTACATCTACACAATGGAGTTCTATGTAGTGGTAAAGAAAGCTGACATCATGAACTTTGCAGGTAAATGGATGGAGCTCAAAGCCATTATGCTAAGTGAAGTAACAGTCCCCCCTCTAAAAAACAAATGAGCAACACTATTGTTATATTTCTTTTTATCTGAAAGCAACTGTGTCATTATAATGTGAATCTCTGAATGGGCCCTAGAATTAACTTACCACTTATTTTCAGACATTGTAATTACCATATATAGGTGGAAGGTATGTATTCATATTTTAGAGTAATATAAAATTAAAAGGAAAAATGTGAGTTCCTAAACATATTTCAGAATTAATATACAGTTTAATCATGGAGGACATAATTCTGGTACATATGTAATGTTTATACAGGCATATTTTGGAGCAATACAAATGGGAGTGTATTAGTCACTTTTCTGTTGCTGTGATAAAACCACCACGAGCAAGGCATTTATAAAAGGAAGAGTTTATTTGAGCTTACGATTGACGGTTCCAGGGAATCAGAGTCCATTGTGGCTGGAAGCATGGTGGCCGGGGCTGGAGCAGCAAGCCGAGGGACACATCTTGCAATGAGCACAGGAAGCAGAGAGAGCTAGTGGAGACCACAAGGCTTGTTAAATTCACTAAGCCTGACCCCAATAACGTACTTCCACCAGCACAGCAACACCTTCTAAGACCTCTAAGAACAGTGCCACCAACTGGAGACAAAATGTCTGAATACTTAAAGCCTATGGGGGACACTAATTCAAACCACCCCAGGGAGGGAACAACAACATGAGGACTGGGTCAAAGAACTGATTGATACAGTTAAGTTCTGCCCCAAACAATAAACCTCTTTAGAGAGAAACTTTAAAAGGACTGAAAGATGCAGGATATATATGGCAGAATGCATGAACTGGAGTGGGGTAGGGGGTAGAGAAAGAGGAATATGTCTAAATTGAACTAAAAATGGTGTATGAAATACACAAAACATCATTAAAATATTATATATTGTATGTGATTAACTTGGGAAACAAAGTTTATTTTTGAGTTAAGTCATCCTATAGGTGAAAGAGATTGCTACCAGGTGATACTATATGACAGCAAAATTATAGAGAACATTTGTTTATACCAATACCAAAGTAATTGTTATACAGATTTTAGTTAAAGCTAATGTGGACAAGATAACCCAAAACAGCATGGGTGAACTTGATGAAATCTGTGCCTTGATACCACCCTATAGGTATGTATAAAACAACTGCTTTTTTGAGACTCATGGGTCAAAAATAAAAACCTTAAATAAAAAAGGGGGATATAGATAGATATGAAAACTTTTTGTCAAAAAACCTTGCAACCCAAATCTTAAAACTAACTATGGGAAAGGATTTATATGTTCCAACAGGCCAGAGTATCACCAACTTAATGGCTGAGAAAGAAAATGCAGCTTTGCAGTGAGTAGGATGTACCAGAAAGTGCCAGCAGAAGGATTGACTCCTCTGGGCATTGAGGGAAGAAATGCCTCAGATTGCGCAGACATCAGGCCCCTCTGTGTGATGGCGCGTTGCTGAATGGCTCTGTGTTGTTGTAATGGACGCTTTGCGTGACGAGGTACCTTCTAGTGCCCGCCAAAGGTATTTAATACAAGAGGATTGCTAACTCCCACCCAATTAGAAATTCAGGAGAAATATGATGATGTTGAGGTGTTCTCCAGCTGTAAGATTGGAGCCAGCTGTTATAGATATAGAGTATTCTCTTGTAAAATCGGTTAAGTAAAACTGCCTTTCTTTAATTGACTAAGGGACATAGAAACCCCCCCCTGTGAAAAAGGATTATTTCTCTATTCAGAACCAAAATATAATGCTAAATCTCCTTAAGCTATGTACTTAAACACAATCAGATTAATACGGAGCTCTGCATCAACAATGGATTATTCTACCAAGGAGTGTTGGCCAGGGGATCCAAGCCCCCACAAAAAGGTAAAGGCTCCTTGCCCAAACTGGATATCTGCAGGAAGAGAGGTGATAGGCCCTGCTGTTGAAAGACCTGATATAAACATGGGAAAGATGTCATGAGACCGCACTTGCAAGTATACAGTTGGTCTCTGGAATGCCAGGGATGTTACCAAAGACCACTAAACCAAGTAAAGCAAATATATTAGGTCTCCTTGAGTCAGCAAAGAACTCCACCGTGAGCACCCCAGCTACACCTCAATCTCCTGGAAATACTGTGCAGCAGTGGCCAGCCATATGTCTGTATATCCCAAATTTTTTCTTTAAAATTGGCTATTACTCTCTCCTTGGGGAATAACCCACGGCGATGCCACAAGCTTACTCCATCAATGGTTAGGGATGTTATAAACCCACAAAGACCCTGCCAATATTTAACAGACAGAAAAGTAATGCATGATATTAACATTACCATCCAAATCTCACGCTAGTACAGTGTCTATACCAAAGTAATCCTACATATATACAAAATTAGTCACTGGTTTAATATCCTATATATCTTAATTTGCTATGTATGCTTCATTGAGTAGGATCGAAATAGGCTATATATTATACTGGATTTATGGATATGACCTAAATACAGCTTAAACTGCACTGTGCTTCATTGAGCTGATTCGAAAAGGTTATACCTGGACAAGCTGGCAGCCCATGAAAGGAAAAAACAGCCAGAACTGCACTATGAGACCAAGACCTCAGCTCCAGAGAACAATAGACAGTTTTTTGCTCTTCTCCACCCTGCGCCCCTTTTCTAAGCCCTAGGGAACAATCTGCGGAAGAGGGGCATGTAGAATGTAAGGCGTGCGATTGGGGGTTGTTAATAGTGTGGGGGAAAAACTACACAAAATAGACTGGACACTCAGTTGATCAAACTTGGATTGAATCATCAAGAGCCCCCCCTGCTGATGGTGTTGGACCCAGGCTGTGTGGGTTTGGGCCAAACTAGCTTGCAAATTGTTTTACATGAAGGATGTTGTACTCACAATATTTCACTTATTGTTAAAAAAATGAAACAAAAACAAAAAAAAAAGCAGAGAAAGAGCAGAAACTTATGGCAGAATGCATTGATCTGGGATGGGTGGGGTGGGGTTGGGTGGGGAGGGAGAAGGGAGGGTTATTATTGCCTGAACTGAATTGGAAAATGATGTATGAAATACACAAAAGTAGTCAATAAAAAAATATCCAAACTAAAATTTTTTTTTTTATTATATAATTTATTTATTTATTTTATTTTTAAGGATTCTCAATACAATGACACAGATTGTATTGCAGATAACATTTGATGTTACTCAGTATGTCATACAAGTAGGTAATTGGGGTAGCATTTTGCAAGTATCTATGGTCCCAAATTTTGAAAACACAAGGTTCCCATGTCCCCAGTTGAGAAGCGTGTATGCAGAGCATGTTTGATCGTTAGGGAGTCCAGGACTATATTCCTGTAGTCTCAATTCACCCCCATATATCTGCAGCCCTTACAATTTACCAGGCCTCCTCTTCCGCAGTTTTGTTCCCTGTGCTTTGGGAAAGGGGCACAAGTGGGTGAGAAAAAACAGTCAACGTCTAATTTCTTTGGGTTGTCATTTTGGACTCCCTCTGTTCAGGTTGTTCCCTTCATGGGTTGACAGCTTTTTCCAGTGATACCCTTTTTTTAGTCATAAACAAAGCACAAGCACTATTGGATGTACAGCATTTAAGCAGTACCAATTATTATGTCAAGCTTGAAGCTGTGGAGCAAGAACACAGATGGCTTGGATGGTATGCTAATCTCAACTGTGGTGTTCTCTATAAAGGGTGACAAGTTCTTATTGTGGCTTAAACATCTCGTTAAACCACTAGAGGACATAAGCTTGTGGCATCTGTGTGAGTTATTCCTCCAAGAGAGAGCTAATAGCACAAATAGATTTGGGATGTATATAGACACTTGGCTGCCACGTGTTGCACAGTATCTGCCAGGCTGTTGAGGGGTAGCTGAGTATTGACGGAGGTAGTCTTGCTTGTCTCAGGTAGACCAATATTTTGCTTGTTTGCGTACGTGGCCTTTTGTAACACTCTCTAGCCGTTACAGAGGCCAGTTGTACGCTAGCAAGTAACGTCTCATAACATTTTTTCATGCTCACACCAGGCTTCGACAAAAGGGACTTACTGCATTTTCCTTGCATATATCCACTTATAGGCAAAAGGCTTTATTAATTTGGGGTGGGGGGGTGGGTTTGAATCCCCAGCCACACATCTCCTAAGCAGAATAATTCACTTGCTGATGTCAGAGTTTCCCTGTAGTAATATATTTTGCTTAATTACACAACATTACACACTATAACACTTTACTATTGAAATTTGGCTCTAATAGAAATATCCTTTCACAGTGTCCTAATGCCTATCAACAATTAATACGTTATGCCTGTTTATGTGAAATTACCACTGTAACACTTAGCTTCTATTTACAGTTAGGAGTTGCTTCATTTGCCATCATGTTTTTTTTTTTCCGCTATGAAAGGGGAGAGGTAGGAAGGTGTTCTGTATCAGCCATCTGAAGTGTAAACTTCATTAGGGAGGGCCAATTATAATACTGTTAACCCCGAATGACAGTTGGTCTCTTGAATACCAGAGATGTGTTACCAAGCCAACTGAACCAATAAAAGCAAATATATGGTCTCCTTCAGTCAAGCAAAGACTCCTCACCGAACATCAGCTACACCCCATTGCTTGGAGATACTTTGCAAGCAGTGGCAGCCATATGGTCTGTATTTATCCCAACTTTTAGTTTTAATATTAGCTCTCTCCTCATGGAGGAGATAAACTCGTGTAAGTTGCCACAAGCTTATACCCTCTAGTGATTAGGAGATTTATATGCCACGGTAAAGGCTTTGTCATCTTTCTCAGGAAAAAATAAAGTAATCCAAGGATTAACAACACCATCCAAACCTGCTGTGTCTATACCAAGTAAACCTACCATATGAACTAGCCATATTTAAAGTCTGTATATATCTATCGCTTTGTGTATCCATTAGTAGGAATGAAAAGCTATCCCTGGGCAATTCGCTTCAGCCCGAGGCGGATCAGGAAACACCCAGAACTGATTAGAGTCCAAAGCGACATCTCCAAGAAAAGTAACTGTGTGGCTTCTTGTCCACCTGTGCTCCATCTCAAGCCTAAGGAACAATTCTGTGGGAAGAGGGGGGTGGAGTGGTATATTGTAGGGGCTGCAGATTAGGGGTGAAGTTATGTAAAACTACAGCAACATTAGGCTGGACACTTATTTGATCAATTGATTGTACATTGAAGCCCCTCCGCTGGAGGTGGGAGCCTTTGGCCTCTGTGGGCTGGGGCACAACTGCTTGCAAAAGGTTTTGTTTAATCTTTCTTTTTTTTAATTAAAAAAAAAGGAGGCTAGAACTGAACATTTGAACTAACTGGGGATATATAAAAGGCTAGTTGTTTTATTTATATTTGATGGGTTGGTCTCTATATTTTTTTGAATTATACAACATCACAGTGTAAAACTTTTCCTTTACTTGTAGATAATTTAAGAGGAATTAAGCTTAATTTACACTTCCCAAATAAGTGAAGCTTAGTCTCAGTCATATAGAGTTAAAGAGCAAAGGTTTATTGGGTAAAATTTATTTACAGGTATTCAACTCTGACCCAAGTTTACTCAACCGCCCAAGTATAGGATTATTTTAAGGCTTAGTGAATTGTTTAGATTAGTTTAAATTTCGAGTGTTGTAGGTTTTGGTGGAAATGGGATACATTGAACTAATTGGGAATATAAAATGTTAATGTTTTTATTTATAATTTGATTGGGTTGTAAGGTATACAACAATTGGCCTATATATTTTTTCTGCAAACACAACATCACATATAAACACTTTCTTTTACTTGTGTGACAACTTAAAGGAATACTAAGTTAAATTTACTTCCAAAAAGTACATAGAATCAATGGATAACAGTTTTGGTAAATTTAATGAAAGCTTAGCCTTGGCTCCTGTTTATGAGGTATGTGTAATACCAACTTAGGCATCTATGGTCAAAACATAAAAACCTAAAAAAAAATGAGGGAGGTGGGAGGTGGGGAGTGGATACCTTTTGGGATACAAATTGGAAAACTCTGTGTTCCAATCCTATTGATAAATTTTCAATTTTTCTGATCTTGAAACTAACAATGGGAGAAGAATTTTATGTTCCCACAGGTAAAAATCACCAATCTAAATGCCTGAAAACATACAACTTATGGCTCTGCAGGATGGACTGGGAAATGCCAGCAGAGAGGTTGACCCATCTGAACATTAAAGAAAGAGGAACCTCAGACTGCCTGAGTCACAGACACTGAGCATCTCTCTGAATAAAATATTATATTAAAAAAGAAATTAAAAAATAATCTTGAAAACACAAAAAACTAGGATAGCCAAAACAATTTTTGAACAATAGAATGACTGGTAGAGGTGTCATCACCCCTGATTTTCAGTCCTGCTACAGATTAGTAATAAAATAGCATGGTACTGCCATATAAACAGATTATGTTGATCAAGAGAATAGAATTGTGGACCCAATTATAAGTCCACATGCTTAGAGCCATCTGATTTTTGACAAAGAGGCCAAGAACATACATTGGAGAAAAGGCAGTATCTTCATCAAATGGTGCTGGTCAAAATGGATAGCTACCTGTAGAAGAATGAAACTAGATTCTTATCTCTCACACCTCAAACAACTCAACTCCAAATGGATCAAGTACCTCCACATAAGACCTGTTACCTTGGATCCAATAAAAGAGAAGGTAGGGACTATACTTGAACTCACAGCAATAGGAAAGAACTTTCTGAATAGAATCCTGATAGAGCAGACATCAAGACTAACAATTAATGAATGGGACTCATGAAACTAAAAAGCTTCTGTACAGTAAAGGACACCATCATTAGAGTGTAAAGGATTTTTTTTTTTACCTTTCTGATCTGTAACCAGTCTTTTTATATTGAGGGTATTAACAGTTAGTACTTAGTTTATGTGTACATGGCATTCCACAATAAATATGTTGATAATGCATTTTATAGTAAAGTTTAAGCTTTTTACATGGTTAAATCTGTAAATCTTTTTTCATTATTTTTCCTTTCTCTAGTTTTTGGTGTTATATTAAGAAAGGACCCCCACACTTCAGTTTATAAACAATAACTCCTCCCTTTGGGAGGCCTTTCTCCCATTTCTGTTTAAATCAACTTATCTTGGGTTTATAATTGTTTTGAGCACACACTAAACTTCTATGTGTGCATGGACCTATCTTGATTTAATCCCCTCTCTTCATAGATGACAGGAGGAATCTGATAATTTTATTCAAGCAGTTTATAACAAGGCTACACCTACAGTTTGGGGTGCCTGGTTCCTAATCAGCAGTCTTTCCAGCTTTATCTGATTCCCCTGTTTCATGTCATAAATTCCTTCTACTCTCTAGACACCTATTAACACCTAAAACAGTGGCTTTCAGCTCATGTGCCAAAGAAAACTTGTTGGTCTTCCCCCTGAATCATTTCCTCCTCCTCCTCCTCCTCCTCCTCCTTCTTCTTCTTCTTCTTCTTCAACTCCACTGCCTCTTCCTCTTCCTCCTCCTCCTTCTTTCTCCTCCTCCTCTTTCTTCACTTTCTCCTTTATTTACTCCCTCTTCTCTTCTTCCTGCTTCCCTTCTTTCTCATCTTCTTCCTCTTTCTTTTTCTCCTCCATTTTATGAGACAGAGTCTCATTATTTAGCCCTCTGCTGGTCTCTAACTATCTTTCCATCTCAGATTCCCCAAGAGTTGGCATTACAAGCGTGTACCACCTGACCACAAATGTCAAACCAATGATTACAATGTTATTCCATCTTCAGTTGAAGTTCCATCTGTAAAATCTATGATAGCCACTGAGGGAGGCATGGGGGATGATAGATGAAGGCACAGTTTTCTGGAAGACAGCAGTAATTGAAGTGTAACATCATGCTAGTGACAAAAAAGACTGAGTCCTTATAGAGGACTTATGTTATTAACAGTCTCCTTAAGAAAACTTCTATAAGAAATTCATGAAGTAAATGGTTCATATGAAAACTCTCAAAATACTTGAAGTTTTTGCATGTTCTGATTACAATACATCTTTATGAACTTAGCAAGCTCAGTGCTGAGTCACTCAACTCAACTGAAAACTTAAAAAAATAAAATCTTTGATTTCCTGCACTAATCATTGTTTCCTGAGTTGGATAATTATCTGAACGGATTTTGAAAAGCATTTTAAACAATAAGAGAAAAGGTGTTTATTGTCCATAACATAAAAGTAAAATGTTAAATCTATTAGTGTGAGAAGCATTGTTATTTTCATCAAGGAAACTGTTAGTAGCTCAATCAACAATGTATTCTCTATCATGATGCTGGGAAGAAGTAAACATTTAGAATCCATTTTATTATTTTTTTTAATATTTTTTTAATTTTTATTTATTTCTGTATGTGTATGAATGTACTGTCTGCATGTAGGTTTGTGCACTTGTGTCGTGGGTCAGAAGAGGGCGTCAGATTCCCCTGGAACTGGAGTTCTCCTGGAATTGGAGTTTCAGAAGGTTCTCAGCTGCCATGTGGATTCTGGGGATCGAACCCGGGTCCTCTGTAAGAGTGGTTGGTGCTCTTAACCACTAGGCCATCTCTCCAGCCCCCCATTTTATTATTCTTAAAGAAATAATTTACATTTTTGAGATAAATTTTCCATGAATTAAAAGGAACTTTTAAGAACATCCATTGACAGAGCACATGTTTGAAAATTAACAAAGATGAAATTGAGTATAGCAAAGAATTCCACAAGGTCCATTGAATCATTAATAAAACGATACATGGCAAATAGCACGTTTACCCTGGCACTGGAGGAAGTGTTCAACTGAGGAGAGGCTGCAATGGTGGGTGTGCATTTCCAGGTCAAATTACGTGAAAAAAAAATCTATACTCTCCAAGGGGAGAGCCAATAGCCAATTAGATTTGGGATATACAGGCACATGGCTGCCTCTGCTGCACAGTATTTCCAGGCAGGTGAGGTGTATCTGGTGCTGACGGTGGAGTCTTGCTTGACTCAGGGAGACCCATATTTGCTTTATTGGTTTAGTGGCCTTTGGTAACACTCTCTGGCATTCCAGAGGCCATCTGTACACTTGCATGTGTGGTCTCAATACATCCCTCCCATGTTAACGTCAGGTCTTCGGCAGCAGGGTCTTATTGCCTCTCCTCCTGTAGGTATCCCAACTTAGAGGCAAGGAGCCCTTACCTTTTGTGGGGCCTTGGATCCCCTGGCCAACATCCACCTGGTAGAACAATCCATTGCTGATGTCAGAGCTCCTGTATTAATATATTTTGCCTGAGTGCATAGCCCTAGGACTTTAGTATTATATTTGGTTCTGAACAGAGAGTAATCCCTTCCACAGTTCCCATGTCTAGTAGTCAATTAAAGAAAGCAGTTTTACCGGTTTTATAAGAGATTACCTCTACAATAGTTGTCTCCAATTTACAGTTGGGGAGCGACCTCATCATTGTCATATTTCTCCTTGTTCTATGGGTGGGAAGGCAAGGAAGTCTCTCATATCAGAACCTTTGTGGCACCTAGAAGGTAAGTTTCATTAGGACTCATTATAACTAGTTGTTACATGTAGGATCCACAGAGGGGTTCGATGTTTATGGCAATCTGAGGCTTTTCTTCCTTTGAATGTTCAGACGGGTCAGCCTTTCCGTTGCCACTTTTTGGTACATCCTACTCAATGCAAAACCTGTATCTTTTCTTCTCAGCGTTAAGTTGGTGACGTTTGACCCATGGCTGATGCCACAAGTTACATCCTCTACAGGTTAGAATGTTATAAGCCACAGTAAGACCCTGTCATATTTAACAGGGGGGAAAATTGTAATTCATGGATTAACATATCCAAACATGTGTCTATGCTAAAGTAACCTACCATAACTATTAGTGCTGCTTAAATACCTATATATCTAATTGCTTGTTCTTCATTAGTAGGATCGAAAGGTTATTCCTGGACAAACTGTCAGCCCATGAAAGGAAACAGCCAGAATTGACCAGAGTCCAAGTCAACAGCTCCAGAGAGAGTGGACTGTTTTACCTCTCATCCACCTGTGCCCCTTTTCTAAGCCTAGGGAACAACCTGCGGAAGAGGGGGCGTGGTAGAATGTAAGGGCTGCGATTGGGGTGAATGGTGAAACTACAGCAATGTAGTCTGGACACTCATTTGATCAACTTGATTGAACAAACAACCTGTCACCCCCCACTGGATGGTGGGGCTGTAGGTGTTTGGGCACAACAGCCTGCAGATAGGTTTTGCATGAAGGATGCTTGTACTCATGGATTATCACTTATAGCTAAAAATGAAAAAAAAAAAACTGAGAGAAAGATGCAGGACAGTTATGGCAGAATGCATGATCTGGGATGGGGTGGGGGTGGGGGGGAGGGAAAGGGAAATAAGCCTGAACTGAATTGGAAAAAATGTATGAAATGCACAAAGCATCAATAAAAATTAATTAAAAAAAATAATAAAATAAAATAACATAAAAACAAAAAAAAATCTATACTCTTAGGTGTAGACTGTCTTTCATTGCTTGCGCTGATCTCCCTCTGAGAAGCCTGTGGGAGTCAGGATGAAATCCACTGGAGATTTGTGCCTTAATTCAGACTCATTCAGATGTTGCAAAGTGTAATGACAATCTGCCCCATTTATTCTCTTTCTCTGTCTCTCTTTCTCTATCTCTGAGGTTTACTGAAATCCAGATGTCCTAAGAACATGACCTTCAGAATATGTAAGAAACCATAAACAGGCCAATGGATATTTTTAGTTAGCATAGCTAGTGTTGAAAGACCAATGAATGATGAGTTCAATAAATGTGCATTTTGTAGAAGAGCCAAGACAGGATGGCTCTGCAGCACAATTGCACTGCAATTATTGACTTTTTATGACTTGGTTGGGTTCTTTAGGCACATCCCTGAAAGTTTTGTTATTTGTAAGTGGACTGTAAGCAAATTAACCAGCTAACTAACTAAAAAAAAAAAAAACCTGGAAAATCTCTTCTCTGATTTTAATTCCTTTAGAAGTAACTAAATTAATCTAAAATTATTTTTCCCCTGATTGCATTCTGTCTGCCTTCTTATCTCATTCCAGAGAAGTAGATCAAACAAATCGATTATCAGCAATGAAATTATCCATGGACATGGAGATAGCATTGGTGCTGGGGGTATATTTTTAAAGATGCACATTTTTTAAAGGATGACTGAAGTATTATTTCAGGAGAAGACACTGAAGGAAATTATTTGGGTTAGGGAAGAAAATGATGCACTTTGAGAACTTCCTTGGAAGTTTAAAGAACTCTGCAGTGGAGAGCAGGGGTTGCTTTATGTTCAGTCAGAAACAATTAGGTGTTGATGGGTTGAGGGAAGTCTTGCTGAGCAGCAGTATTTTTTTTATTTTTTTTTTAAATTTTATTTATTTCTATATGTGTATGAATGTACTGTCTGCATGCAGGTTTGTGCACCCGTGTCGTGCAATGCCGCGGAGGTCAGAAGAAGGCGTCGGTTTCCCCTGGAACTGGAGTTCTCCTGGAATTGGAGTTTCGGATGGTTCTCGGCCGCCATGTGGGTACTGGGGATAGAACCCGGGTCCTCTGCAAGAGCGGTCAGAGCTCTTAACCGCTAGGCCATCTCTCCAGCCCAGAGCAACAGTATTTTTAAATTTGCATTCTCATTCTTTTTTTTTTTTTTTTTTTCTTTTTGAGACAGGGTCTCCTGGTAATTCCAGCTGTCCTGGAACGCACTATGCAGACCAGGCTGGCTTTGAACTCACAAAGATCCGCCTGCCTCTGCCTCCCAAGTGCAGGGATTAAAGGCGTGCTCCACCACGCCCTGCTGTCTCATTCTTTTTCGATTTTCCCCCTCAGTGTATTCATGAGTGACACCACCACTATCTTTTCACGGTGATTTGGAAGCAGAACTTCTATCTGAAAAACTAAAGTTTTGGTAGATTTGATGGACTTGGTTCAATGCTGCCAGTAAGGGAAGTGAAGTGAGAGAAAGAGAGGTATCTCTGGGGGTCATCCCCAACCCATTGAGCAGTTGATGGTTTCTAAGAGAGGCTTGTCAGTTTTGAAGTGCAAGGATCAAGAGAGACTGATGTGGCTCATCCATATCGAAACATCCATCTCTGTAACATAACCTCTTCACTTTTGAGGAGATAAAGGCCTTACAGCTACAGACAGAAACTCTTTGCAAGGAAGGAGTGATAACCTGGGGCCAGTAATTACATGCTGGAATCATTTTTGCCTCTGGGGACAACTCCCCTTAGTCAACTAACTTGACCTTGGTTGGAGTACACTCTTTGAACATTTCTGTTCCACTGAGACCAGATGGGTTATTTAGAACAAGACTTTGTCTGGTCCGAGATTATGGCAGAAAACCAACAGGGTGCTTTAAGATGCTCAAACTCAAAACAGAGCTGCCTCTCCTAGTTGACTTAGCTCATTAGCGTGGTCCCAGGAAGAATAGTCTGCCCCAGTTCTTTTTCCTCTGGTTTTAAACTCCACCTTTAGCCTCTCCTTCTCAGGAAGATTCATGTAGACAAGTAGGCTAACTAAGTCAGAGCAAAGAGGACAGGATCCTCTGCTGCCTTCCCAAGTCCACTTCCTTTTTTGTTATCTGGTGGACTATCTGTCCTTGTGGCAACTGGGGCTGTGATGACCTCAGTCTTCAACAGAAGATCCTGTCTTTTCTAGAATGGCTGTGGCCTGTCCCTTGTCAGAGCCTAGCATCATGCCCCAGACAATCAGTTACACTAGGAGGGACATACATGTGACAAGAAGTCATTTCCTGGCAGCCTCCTTGAAATCAGATATTTATAAGATTAATTTATAATAACATGAAGCCCTTGTCTCCAGCTAGGAGGTATTTGCTCTTTCTCAGAGCCTTAAAAGACACAGTTGACATAGTGGAGACAGGTGACCTGTATTAATCCTCACTCACCAACAGGACTATTTCCATTTCTGTTATCCCTGGGGCTGGGTGATAGCAACCTTAATGAGATGGCTGGTTGCTTTCATGCAACTGCCACTCTTTTACCCTGATGGCTGGGGCTTCTACTCTAGAGATTATTAGTGGACGAAAACTGTTTGAAAGAACTAGAATGACTGGGATCCACATTTCACAGCACTGGAACAGAACATGGAGTGATGGATGGCTTGTCTTCTCCCTTCCACACCTCGATGCTCTGTCTTTTGCAGGGACTGTCAGTGGTTTTGGCAATGAATGATGGGCTTTCTCCACTTTGAAGAGAAAGCAAGCTGGAACATCATACGGCTAACCCTTTTATCTTGGAACTGGCCTAGTTAATTCAAAGTGGGCCCAGCTACTTAGAGGAGTCCTGGAACATGCAGTATTCTTCTTATTCCTGGTACAGAGAAATAAATAGTGATGCATTTTATTAATGCATCTGCTAATAGTTTCTGGATACTTTATCATCTTAAAAATAATTTCTATAATCCCCCTTTGAAATAAGTAGTATTATATTGTGGTTCCTATTTTATAGATGAGGCAGCAGAAGCTCAGAGACTGGAAGTGACTTGTCTGACCTTACTCAGATACATAGTAGCAGAGCCAGGATTTGAACCTGAGTCTGCATGACCCATACCCTTTCATAGGAACCTGTTGCCTACAGGAGTTCCAGTGCTTTGTGTGTGTGCGCTTTGGGCCCTAGATTTGTTCACTCCACAAAGTGCTATTTGGTATTAATCAGAGTCAACTATTTTGTATTTCAGAGCTCTTAGAGAACTACGTGAGAACTTGAAGAGATAAGTTTGCTAAGATTGAGGATCTCTGTCAAAAAAATATTTTAACAGTATAGCACACCCAATTGCTTCTCTGTGGGCTGTGAAATCTTTGGAGCCACATTTTGTAAGATTCCCTAGGTCAGGAGGAACGAGCATGGGGATCCAGTTCTCTTTCTATTGGTTCAACCCTAGCCCTTGAGGGTCCACTTTCAGAGGCAGTTAGAGGGCAATTTATCTCCCTCTTCTTCTTTCTCTCTGCATTCAATGGAGAAGGAAGTTCATCTATCATTCTTTTATTTTTTCTTTGTGTTCGCTTTTAGAGACAGGGTATCTCTCTAGCCCCAGTTGGCCTAGAACTCCCTATGCAACCAAGCTAGTCTCAGTCTCACAGAGATCTTCCTGCCTCTGCCCCATGAATGCTTGGATTAAAGACGTGCAACCCACACGCCCAGCCCATTCATCATTCTACATTCAATTTCAGCACCATGAAATATGGCTCCCAGTGTCATCCTTGAGTGACCTGTAGAATTTTGAGAAGAGATGCTATTTATGTGAGTCAGCCCTCTTCCTTCTCTATTTCTCAGGCTAGCCTGCTCCAAGGAGGGAGGAATTCTTCCTATGTCCCATTGTCCAATCAGGACACCAGCAGTCATCTCTAACTGTTTCACTTGGCACCAACCTGGGAAGCCTAAAGAATGCTCTCAATGGTCTGGACAACTGTGTCCTGTGCAGACCCAGAGCATCTGGGTGTTTGGTCTAACACCCAAAGTGGTTGGTTTGGATGTCCATTGACCTTGAGTTCAAACCATGTTATCTAACTCATCTTTCTAGCTACAGAGCTTCTCCTTGCTCTCTAGCTGTTCTTGAAGCTATTTCTCAACTTGTTCCAGGTACAGAATGGGTGATAGATAGTATGATTAATTACCTGCACTTAGACTGCATCTATGAGAAGTATATAAGGTGAAATTTCAACCAAATATGGAGTATTAACCAGTCAGTGACCAAATAATAATAAGTTCTTTGTTTTTTGAGAGCTATGATTTACAAGTTCTTCTAGATGACCAATTGTTACAGAGCAAAGTGTCCTTCAATCTTGGCTATGCATTAGAACCTCCTGGGTATGTTTTTGAAGATCCTGATGCCTTGGGGCTTTCTTAATGATTCTGATTAAACACATTTGGGCATAGTATCTGGAAATGGGTTTTTAATAATTCAAGGTAAGTCTAAGACTGGAAATGCCTAAAACAAAGAAGCCATACAGGCTGTTTATATACTAGATCAGTATTTCCCCAGGGCAATGGTTGCAGCTTGGAGGTATGTGGGTAGGTTAAAGAGGCATGGGCCTGAATTTCTGTTATGAATCACATGGTAAAAGACATCCCCTTTCTAATTTGTTATCAATCCTGATTAGGTGAAGGGGAAAGTCTCACTACAATGATCTTTGGCCTTTAAACTTAACTTTTGTTTCTTTTTTTAATTTAATTTTTTAATTTTTTTAATATATATTTTGTACAAGATTATCAAATCTAGACCCGTGTTCTCCACCCTATGCCCCCACCCCACCAGAGCTCATGTATTCTGCCAAACATGCTTTTCGTCTCTTTCTCAGTCTTTCTAGATATTCTCCATGTGGAAGTTGACTGTTTTGAGCAGAAGTTCACTGTTTCAGTCAGTTCTTTGATGCAGTCCTTTCTGTTGTTGTTGTTGTTTCCAATATGCATCACTCCCAACTGCTTGGACAAAAGCTCAAGGGGCCGTGAACAAGAAATACTTACAACTAGGTAATTGGCACTAGCATCCACAGATGAGGGATACCATTCGTCACTTGTTTTTCTGGGACTGTCTTACTTCACTCAGCTTGATGTCCTCTAGCTCCAGCCATTTTCCTGCAAAGCTCGTGATGTCGTCTTTCTTTACTGCTGCATAGAACTCCATTGTGTAGATGTACCACATTTTCTCTATCCACTTGTCAGTTGAGGGGCATTTGGGTTGGTTCCAGCTCCTTGCTATTGTGAAGAGAGCTGCAATAAACATGGTAGGATGAGTCTTGTGGATACATGCCCAGGAGTGGTATGGCTGGGTCGGGTGGCAAGTTCATTCCAAGTCTTCCAAGGGTTCTCCACACTGCTTTCCATAGTGGCTGTATGAGTTTAGATTCCCACCAGCAGTGGATGAGTGTTCCCCTTTCCCCACAACCTCTCCAGCACTTGGTATCATTTGTTTTCTTGATTCTAGACAGTCTTATTGGAGTAAAATGATATCTTAAAGTGGTTTTGATTTGCATTTCCTTAATGAATAGTGATGTTGAACACTTCTTAAGGTGTTTCTCAGCCATCTCTAATTCTTCACTTGTGAAGTCTCTGTTCAGCTCTTTGCTCCATCTATTGAGTGGGTCATTTGTTTTCTTTCTTCTTTGTGTTTTGAGTAGTTTATATATTTTGGAAATCAATGCTTTGTCAGATGTTTCTGTGGTGAAGATTTCCTCCCACTCTGTGGGATTTCTCTTCACTTTCTTGATTGTTTCTTTTGACGTGCAGAAGCTTTTGAGTTTAATGAGGTCCCATTTGTCAATTGTCGACCTTAATTCTTGCGCAGCTGCTATCTGATTTAAGAAGTCTTTTCCTACGACTATGTCTTGTAGTCTGCTGCCAACTTTTTCTTCTATCGCCTTCAGAATTTGGGGTTTCACGTTGAGGTCTTTGATCCATCTGGAGTTGACTTTTGTACAGGGCGAGAGGTAGGGGTTTAATTTCATTCTTCTACAAGTGGTGATCCAGTTTTGCCAACACCACTTGCTGAAGATGCTGTCTGTGGTGGTTTGAATGAGTGTCCCCCATAGGCTGTAAGTATTCAGACATTTGTCTCCAATTGGTGGCACTGTTTTTGGAGGTTTTAGAAGGTGTGGCCGTGCTAGAGGAAGTACATTATTGGGGGCAGGCTTAGTGAGTTTAACAAGCCTCGTGGTCTCCAGTCTCTCTCTCTGCTTCCTGTGCTCATTGCGAGATGTGACCCTCTGCATGCTGCTCCAGCTCTAGCCACCATGCCTCCCGCCACAATGGACTCTAATTCCCTAGAACCATCAATTGTAAGCTCAAATAAACTCTTCCTTTTATAAGTTCCTTTGGTCATGGTGTTTTATCACAGCAACAGAAAAGTGACTAATACACTGTCTTTTCTCCATTGTGTCTTCTTGGCTCCCTTGTCAAATATGAGGTGGCTGAAATTGTATGTGCTCAAGTTTGGGTCTTTGGTTTTGTTCCATTGGTCAACAGGTCTGTTTTTGTGCCAGTACCAGGCTGTTTTTATGACTATAGCCCTGTAGTAACTTTTGTTTCTTAACCAAAGAGATTAGATATCTGATTTAGACAATACTTTGTGTTGAGAACTATTGTTAGCCTTTGTTCATTGGCTCTGATGACTTCTGTCTATGCTAGATGATGCAAATTTTCCATTTGTAGTAGTGATTAACATTTTATCTGAAGAAGTAATTTTTGTTGTCAATGAAACCAGCTGAAAGGAGAGCTTTAAAGAATGTTGATTTCTGTATTTCGTTCTGGAATTGGGATTCTCCAAAGTGCCCCAAGGGTACAGAACCAATGGTTTAAAGTGATAGCACAAGGCTACTGCAGCTATGATGTGTGTAGGAATTAACTGATGTTGTTAAAACTCAGTGTTGGAAGCTTTCTTTTTGTGCCAAACAGGAACCAAGTGGCCCTGCTAAGGGGATGGGGACACAGCACCTGCCAGCAGCTGCTGTAGGGAGCTGGCCTCTCAGCACAGAGACCAGCCAGCTACTTCCCATAGCCCAGCCTGGGTGGTACTTCCAACTCAGACCCTTAGCCTGGACCCATGAGACACATGTTCCACTCTTGGCTGTGACTTCCCACCTGCCCAGAGACTGCTGAACCCTGGACAGGAATTTCAGGCTGATGGCTGTTGGCCTATCTTCAGCATCTGTCCACTCACAACACCAGCTACCCAGATTGGTAGTCCACACGGGGACCTCTTTTCAACCCACTGACCACCCGAATGAAATGCAGGCCTACCTTGGCCTGTATGCATGCAATAATTAATAAAAATGATGGCTGGGAATTCCGTGATGATGTTACTTGGAAATTAAAATTTACTCCTTGCTACAGCCTGTTTTTATTTTATTTTTTATTTTTTATTTTTTTAAATTTTATTTATTTCTGTATGTGTATGAATGTACTGTCTGCATGCAGGTTTGTGCACCCGTGTCGTACAATGCCGCAGAGGTCAGAAGAGGGTCTCGGATTCCCCTGGAACTGGAGTTCTCCTGGAATTGGAGTTTCGGACGGTTCTCGGCCGCCATGTGGGTGCTGGGGATCGAACCCGGGTCCTCTGTAAGAGCGGTCGGCGCTCTTAACCGCTAGGCCATCTCTCCAGCCCCAGCCTGTTTCTATAAACCAAATGACATCAGTTCCCAGAGCCAATCATAGGCCCCCCCAACTCCTGCCACTGCACACTGTTGCCCCACCCAGCATCACCCAGCTAGGCCACATTGTTTGCTCCTCCTTGGGGCGGGGTCACGTGGTTCCCTGAGGGGTGCTAGCTGAGAACTAGCCCTCAATTCAAACTTGATCTTCCTACAACTCAGATGCTCTTTCATCAGGTTGGTTTGGGGTCTGTGGGTCTACATTTCCTAAGAGCTTACAGGCGATGTAGATGTTGCTGATAGGTGGATGATGATTCAGGAGCAAGCCCTATTGCAATTTGATTGCATAAGAAACCACATCTTAAATATTTTCATAAAATAAACTAGGGTGAGGGGGCTGGGAGAACATGTCACTCTATATAGTGCTTGCTGTGCAAACGTGAGGATCGGAATTCAGTCCCCAGGAACCACAAGAAAAGCCAGCAATCCCAGCACTGGGAGGTGGAGCAGGAGTATTCCCAAGGGTCACTGGCCAGCTCGCCTACCTGAATCTGCTAAGCACCAGGCCTATCAGAGATTCTCTAAAGTATAGGTAGATAACTCCTGAAGAATGACACTTAAAGTTGAAATCTGGCCTGGATGTATACACACACACACACACACACACACACACACACCACATATACATGCCATACATACAACATACTTCAACGCAGCA